>JANJGN010000011.1:163199900-163401913 GCA_026770705.1 Isurus oxyrinchus | reverse complement strand
CTGCTTGACACTGCTTTGCTCTGTTTGCCTCTATTTTGCTCTGTTTGCGTCTCCTTTGCTCTGTTTGACTCTGTTAGGCTATGTTTTGCTCTGTTAGAATCTATTTGGCTCTGTTGGGCTCTGTTCCGCTTTGTTTGACTCTGTTTGGAACTGCCAGGCTCTGTGTTGCACTGTTTCACTCTGTTGTGCTCTGCAAGGCTCTGTTTGGCTCTGCAAGCTTCCTTGGTGCCTGTTAGGCTATGTTTTGCTCTGTTTGGCTCTGTTTGGCTCTTTTTTTTTGCTTTGTTTGGCACTGTTTGGCTCTGTTCGGATATGTTTTGTTCTTTTTGCCTCTGTTCGGCTCTGTTTTGCTCTGTTGGGCACTGTTCTTCTCTCTTTGGCTCTGTTTGGTTCTGCCAGGCTCTCTGTTGCTCAGTTGGACTATGTTTCGCTCTGTTGGTATGTTTCTCACACAGTTGGGCTCTGTTTGCTTCTGTTTTGCTCTCCTTTGCTCTGTTTGGCTCTGGCAGGCTCTGGCAGGCTCTGCTTTGCTCTGCTTGGCTCTGTTTCACTCTTTCGGGATCTGTTTTGCTCTGTTTGCATCTCTTCTGCTCTGCCTGGCTCACGTGTGCACTGTTTGGCTCTGATTGGCTCTGTTTGTCTCTTTTTTGCTTTGTTTGGCTCTGTTTAGCTCTGATTGGCTCTGTTTTGCTCTGTTTGGCTCTGTGTGGCACTGTCAGGTGCTGCTATGCTTTCTTTGGCGTTATTTTGCTCTGCAAGGCTCTGTTTAGCTCTTCGTGAAACTGTTTGGCTTTTTCTGGCTCAGTTTTGCACTGTTTGGCTCTCTTCTGCTCTGTTTGGCTCTGTTTGCCTCCATTATGCTACATCTGCAGCTGTTGTGACCTGTTTGTCTCTGTTTGTCTCTTTATTGCATTGTTTGTCTCTGTTTGCCTCTGTTAGGCTAGGTGTTGCTCGGTGTGGGTCTGTTTGGCTCTGTGTGATTCTGTTTTGCTCTGTTTTGCTCTGTTTGGCTGTTTTGCTCTGTCCCGATCTGCTTGGCGCTGTTTGACTCTTTCTGGATCTGTTTTGCTCTGTTTGCATCTGTTCTGCTCTGTCTGGCTCTCTTGTGCTCCGTTTGGCTCTGATTGGATCTGTTTGTCTCTTTTTTGCTTTGTTTGGCTCTGTTTGGTTCTGTTTTGGTCTGTTTTGCTCTGCTTTGCTCTGACCTGCTCGTTTTGGCTCTGTATGGTTCTGTTTGGCTCTGCAAGGCTCTGGTGCTCTGTTAGGCCATGTTTTGCTCTGTTTGGCTCTGTTCTGCTCCGTTTGGCTCTGTTTGGCTCTGTTTGCTTCTGTTTTGCTCTGTTTTGCTCTGTTTGGCTCTGATCTGCTATATTTGGCTCTGGATGGCTCTGCAAGGCTCTGTGTTGCTCTGTATGTCTCTGTTTCCCTATTTTTGGCTCTGTTTTGCACTGTTTGGCTCTGTCTGGCTCTGCCAGGCTCTGTTTTGCTGTGCTTGGCACGGGTCCGCTCGGTTTGTCTCTGATTGCCTCTGTTTGGCTCTGTTTGACTCTGCCAGGCTCTGTGTTGTTCTGTTTGTCTCTGTCTTGCTCTGTTTGTCTCTGTTTCGCTCTGTCTAGCTCTCTTGGCTCTGCCAGGCTCTGTGTTGCTTTGTTTGGCTGTGTTTGCCTATTTTCTGCATTGTTTGGGTCTGTTCGGCTCTGTTAGGCTCTGTTTTGCTCTGTTTGGCTCTGTTTTGCTCTGTCCCACTCTGCTTGTCTCTGTGTGACTCTTTCGGGCTCTGTTTTCATCTGTTTGCATCTGTTCAGCTCTGTCTGGCTCTCTTGTGCTCCATTTGGCTCTGATTGGCTCTGTTTGTCTCTTTTTTGCTTTGTTTCACTCTGTTAGGCTATGTTTTGCTCTGTTTGTCTCTGTTTTGCTCTGTTTGTGTCTGTTTGATTCTGTTTTGCTCTGCTTTGCTCTCACCTGCTCTTTTTGGCTCTGTATGGATCAGTTTGGCTCTGCAAGGCTCTATGGTGCTCCGTTAGGATATGTTTTGATCTGTTTGGCTCTGTTCTGCTCTGTTTGGCTGTTTTGCTCTGTCCCAATCTGCTTGGCGCTGTTTGACTCTTTCTGGATCTGTTTTGCTCTGTTTGCATCTGTTCTGCTCTGTCTGGCTCTCTTGTGCTCCGTTTGGCTCTGATTGGATCTGTTTGTCTCTTTTTTGCTTTGTTTGGCTCTGTTCGGTTCTGTTTTGGTCTGTTTTGCTCTGCTTTGCTCTGACCTGCTCGTTTTGGCTCTGTATGGTTCTGTTTGGCTCTGCAAGGCTCTGGTGCTCTGTTAGGCTATGTTTTGCTCTGTTTGGCTCTGTTCTGCTCCGTTTGGCTCTGTTTGGCTCTGTTTGCTTCTGTTTTGCTCTGTTTTGCTCTGTTTGGCTCTGATCTGCTATATTTGGCTCTGGATGGCTCTGCAAGGCTCTGTGTTGCTCTGTATGTCTCTGTTTCCCTATTTTTGGCTCTGTTTTGCACTGTTTGGCTCTGTCTGGCTCTGCCAGGCTCTGTTTTGCTGTGCTTGGCACGGGTCCGCTCGGTTTGTCTCTGATTGCCTCTGTTTGGCTCTGTTTGACTCTGCCAGGCTCTGTGTTGTTCTGTTTGTCTCTGTCTTGCTCTGTTTGTCTCTGTTTCGCTCTGTCTAGCTCTGCTTGGCTCTGCCAGGCTCTGTGTTGCTTTGTTTGGCTGTGTTTGCCTATTTTCTGCATTGTTTGGGTCTGTTCGGCTCTGTTAGGCTCTGTTTTGCTCTGTTTGGCTCTGTTTTGCTCTGTCCCACTCTGCTTGTCTCTGTTTGACTCTTTCGGGCTCTGTTTTGATCTGTTTGCATCTGTTCAGCTCTGTCTGGCTCTCTTGTGCTCCATTTGGCTCTGATTGGCTCTGTTTGTCTCTTTTTTTGCTTTGTTTCACTCTGTTAGGCTATGTTTTGCTCTGTTTGTCTCTGTTTTGCTCTGTTTGTGTCTGTTTGGTTCTGTTTTGCTCTGCTTTGCTCTCACCTGCTCGTTTTGGCTCTGTATGGATCAGTTTGGCTCTGCAAGGCTCTATGGTGCTCCGTTAGGATATGTTTTGATCTGTTTGGCTCTGTTCTGCTCTGTTTGGCTCTGCCAGGCTCTGTTTGTTTCTGTTTGGCTCTGTTTTGCTCTGTTTGGTTCTGCAAGGCTCTGTCTGGCTCTGTTTGGCTCTGTTTTGCTATGTCTGGCTCTGCTTTGCACTGCTTGGCTCTGTCTGGCTCTGCTTGGCTCTGTTTCGCTCTACCTGGCTCTGTTTTCCTCCGTTTGGCTCAGTTTCAATCTGTTTGGCTCTGTTTTGCTCTGTTTGGCACTGGTCTGCTCTGTTTGGCTCTGCTTGGCTCTGCCAGGCTCTGTTTTGCTTTGTCTCTTTTCTGCTTTGTTTCGGTCTGGTTGCCTCTGTTATGTTATGTTTTGCTCTCTTTGGCTCTTTCTGGCTCTGATTTGCTCTATCTGGCTCTCATCCACTCTGTTTGGCTCTGTCTGGCTCAGTTTGCCTCTGCCAGGCCTTGCGTTGCTCTGTTTGGCACTGCTTTGCTCTGTTTGCCTCTCTTTTGCTCTGTTTGCCTGTGCTTTGCTCTGTTTGACTCTGTTACGCTATGTTTTACTCTGTTTGGATCTCTTTGGCTCTCTTTGCTTCTGTTTTGCTCTGTCTAGATCTGTATGCCTCTGTTTTGCAATGTTTCGCTCTGTTTGGCTCTGTGTGGCTCTGTTCTGGTTTGTTTGACTCTGTTTGGAACTGCTCGGCTCTGTGTTGCTCTGTCTGGCTCTGTTGTGCTCTGCAAGGCACTGTTAGGCTCTGCAAGGTTCTGTGGTGCCTGTTAGGCCATGTTTTGCTCTGTTTCGCTCTGTTCTTCTCTGTTTGGCTCTCTTTGGCTCTGCCAGGCTCTGTTTGGCACTGCTTGGCTCTTTTTGGCACTGCCGGGTGCTGTTTTGCTTTGTTTGGCTCTGTTTTCCTCTGCCTGAAACTGTTTGACTCTGTTTGGCTCAGTATTGATCTGTTTGGCTGTGTTCTTCTCTGTTTGGCTCTGTTTGCCTCTGTTGTGCTCTGTCTGCCTCTGTTGTGATCTGTTTGGCTCTGTTTGTCTCTTTATTGCATTGTTTGTCTCTGTTTGCCTCTGTTAGGCTAGGTTTTGATCGGTATGGATGAGTTTGGCTCTGTTTGGCACTGCGTGATTCTGTTTTGCTCTGTTTTGCTCTGTTTGGCTCTGTTTGGCTCTGTCCCGCTCTGCTTGGCTCTGTTTGACTCTTTCTGGTACTGTTTTGCTCTGTTTGCATCTGTTCTGCTCTGTCTGGCTCTCTTGTGCTCCGTTTGGCTCTGATTAGCCCTGTTCAAATCTTTTTTGCTCTGTTTGTCTCTGTTTGCCTCTGCCAGGCTCTGCGTTGCTCTGCTTGACACTGCTTTGCTCTGTTTGCCTCTATTTTGCTCTGTTTGCATCTCCTTTGCTCTGTTTGACTCTGTTAGGCTATGTTTTGCTCTGTTAGAATCTATTTGGCTCTGTTTGGCTCTGTTCCGCTTTGTTTGACTCTGTTTGGAACTGCCAGGCTCTGTGTTGCTCTGTTTCACTCTGTTGTGCTCTGCAAGGCTCTGTTTGGCTCTGCAAGCTTCCTTGGTGCCTGTTAGGCTATGTTTTGCTCTGTTTGGCTCTGTTTGGCTTTTTTTTTGCTTTGTTTGGCACTGTTTGCCTCTGTTCGGCTATGTCTTGTTCTTTTTGCCTCTGTTCGGCTCTGTTTTGCTCTGTTGGGCACTGTTCTTCTCTCTTTGGCTCTGTTTGGTTCTGCCAGGCTCTCTGTTGCTCAGTTGGACTATTTTTCGCTCTGTTTGTATCTTTTTGGCTCAGTTGGGCTCTGTTTGCTTCTGTTTTGCTCTCCTTTGCTCTGTTTGGCTCTGTTTGGCTCTGCCAGGCTCTGCTTTGCTCTGCTTGGCTCTGTTTCACTCTTTCAGGATCCTTTTTTGCTCTGTTTGCATCTCTTCTGCTCTGCCTGGCTCACGTTGGATCTGTTTGGCTCTGATTGGCTCTGTTTGTATCTTTTTTTGCTTTGTTTGGCTCTGTTTAGCTCTGATTGGCTCTGTTTTGCTCTGCTTGGCTCTGTGTGGCACTGCCAGGTGCTGCTCTGCTTTGTTTGGCGTTGTTTTGCTCTGCAAGGCTCTGTTTAGCTCTTCGTGAAACTGTTTGGCTTTTTTTGGCTCAGTTTTGCTCTGTTTGGCTCTCTTCTGCTCTGTTTGGCTCTGTTTGCCTCCATTATGCTACATCTGCAGCTGTTGTGACCTGTTTGTCTCTTTATTGCATTGTTTGTCTCTGTTTGCCTCTGTTAGGCTAGGTGTTGCTCGGTGAGGGTCTGTTTGGCGCTGCGTGATTCTGTTTTGCTCTGTTTTGCTCTGTCCCGATCTGCTTGGCGCTGTTTGACTCTTTCTGGATCTGTTTTGCTCTGTTTGCATCTGTTCTGCTCTGTCTGGCTCTCTTGTGCTCCGTTTGGCTCTGATTGGATCTGTTTGTCTCTTTTTTGCTTTGTTTGGCTCTGTTTGGTTCTGTTTTGGTCTGTTTTGCTCTGCTTTGCTCTGACCTGCTCGTTTTGGCTCTGTATGGTTTTGTTTGGCTCTGCAAGGCTCTGGTGCTCTGTTAGGCTATGTTTTGCTCTGTTTGGCTCTGTTCTGCTCCGTTTGGCTCTGTTTGCCTCTGTTAGGCTAGGTGTTGCTCGGTGTGGGTCTGTTTGGCTCTGCGTGATTCTGTTTTGCTCTGTTTTGCTCTGTTTGGCTGTTTTGCTCTGTCCCGATCTGCTTGGCGCTGTTTGACTCTTTCTGGATCTGTTTTGCTCTGTTTGCATCTGTTCTGCTCTGTCTGGCTCTCTTGTGCTCCGTTTGGCTCTGATTGGATCTGTTTGTCTCTTTTTTGCTTTGTATGGCTCTGTTCGGTTCTGTTTTGGTCTGTTTTGCTCTGCTTTGCTCTGACCTGCTCGTTTTGGCTCTGTATGGTTCTGTTTGGCTCTGCAAGGCTCTGGTGCTCTGTTAGGCCATGTTTTGTTCTGTTTGGCTCTGTTCTGCTCCGTTTGGCTCTGATGGGCTCTGTTTGCTTCTGTTTTGCTCTGTTTTGCTCTGTTTGGCTCTGATCTGCTATATTTGGCTCTGGATGGCTCTGCAAGGCTCTGTGTTGCTCTGTATGTCTCTGTTTCCCTATTTTTGGCTCTGTTTTGCACTGTTTGGCTCTGTCTGGCTCTGCCAGGCTCTGTTTTGCTGTGCTTGGCACGGGTCCGCTCGGTTTGTCTCTGATTGCCTCTGTTTGGCTCTGTTTGACTCTGCCAGGCTCTGTGTTGTTCTGTTTGTCTCTGTCTTGCTCTGTTTGTCTCTGTTTCGCTCTGTCTAGCTCTGCTTGGCTCTGCCAGGCTCTGTGTTGCTTTGTTTGGCTGTGTTTGCCTATTTTCTGCATTGTTTGGGTCTGTTCGGCTCTGTTAGGCTCTGTTTTGCTCTGTTTGGCTCTGTTCTGCTCTGTACCACTCTGCTTGTCTCTGTTTGACTCTTTCGGGCTCTGTTTTGATCTGTTTGCATCTGTTCAGCTCTGTCTGGCTCTCTTGTGCTCCATTTGGCTCTGATTGGCTCTGTTTGTCTCTTTTTTGCTTTGTTTCACTCTGTTAGGCTATGTTTTGCTCTGTTTGTGTCTGTTTGGTTCTGTTTTGCTCTGCTTTGCTCTCACCTGCTTTTTTTGGCTCTGTATGGATCAGTTTGGCTCTGCAAGGCTCTATGGTGCTCCGTTAGGATATGTTTTGATCTGTTTGGCTCTGTTCTGCTCTGTTTGGCTCTGCCAGGCTCTGTTTGTTTCTGTTTGGCTCTGTTCTGCTCTGTTTGGTTCTGCAAGGCTCTGTCTGGCTCTGTTTGGCTCTGTTTTGCTATGTCTGGCTCTGCTTTGCACTGCTTGGCTCTGTCTGGCTCTGCTTGGCTCTGTTTCGCTCTACCTGGCTCTGTTTTCCTCCGTTTGGCTCAGTTTCAATCTGTTTG
Organism: Isurus oxyrinchus; assembly: GCA_026770705.1. NCBI lineage: Eukaryota > Metazoa > Chordata > Chondrichthyes > Lamniformes > Lamnidae > Isurus > Isurus oxyrinchus. The sequence goes on along the minus strand of JANJGN010000011.1, from coordinate 163,394,891 downwards.
GCTCTGTTTTGCTCTGTTTGGCACTGGTCTGCTCTGTTTGGCTCTGCTTGGTTCTGCCAGGCTCTGTTTTGTTTTGTCTCTTTTCTGCTTTGTTTCGGTCTGGTTGCCTCTGTTATGTTATGTTTTGCTCTCTTTGGCTCTGTCTGGCTCTGATTTGCTCTATCTGGCTCTCATCCACTCTGTTTGGCTCTGTCTGGCTCAGTTTGCCTCTGCCAGGCCTTGCGTTGCTCTGTTTGGCACTGCTTTGCTCTGTTTGCCTCTCTTTTGCTCTGTTTGCCTGTGCTTTGCTCTGTTTGACTCTGTCACGCTATGTTTTACTCTGTTTGGATCTCTTTGGCTCTCTTTGCTTCTGTTTTGCTCTGTCTGGATCTGTATGGCTCTGTTTTGCAATGTTTCACTCTGTTTGGCTCTGTGTGGCTCTGTTCTGGTTTGTTTGACTCTGTTTGGAACTGCTAGGCTCTGTGTTGCTCTGTCTGGCTCTGTTGTGCTCTGCAAGGCACTGTTAGGCTCTGCAAGGTTCTGTGGTGCCTGTTAGGCCATGTTTTGCTCTGTTTCGCTCTGTTTTTCTCTGTTTGGCTCTCTTTGGCTCTGCCAGGCTCTGTTTGGCACTGCTTGGCTCTGTTTGGCACTGCCGGGTGCTGTTTTGCTTTGTTTGGCTCTGTTTGGCTCAGTATTGATCTGTTTGGCTGTGTTCTTCTCTGTTTGGCTCTGTTTGCCTCTGTTGTGCTCTGTCTGCCTCTGTTGTGATCTGTTTGGCTCTGTTTGTCTCTTTATTGCATTGTTTGTCTCTGTTTGCCTCTGTTAGGCTAGGTTTTGATCGGTATGGATGAGTTTGGCTCTGTTTGGCACTGCGTGATTCTGTTTTGCTCTGTTTTGCTCTGTTTGGCTCTGTTTGGCTCTGTCCCGCTCTGCTTGGCTCTGTTTGACTCTTTCTGGCACTGTTTTGCTCTGTTTGCATCTGTTCTGCTCTGTCTGGCTCTCTTGTGCTCCGTTTGGCTCTGATTAGCCCTGTTCAACTCTTTTTTGCTATGTTTTTCTCTGTTTGCCTCTGCCAGGCTCTGCCAGGCTCTGCTTGACACTGCTTTGCTCTGTTTGCCTCTATTTTGCTCTGTTTGCGTCTCCTTTGCTCTGTTTGACTCTGTTAGGCTATGTTTTGCTCTGTTAGAATCTATTTGGCTCTGTTTGGCTCTGTTCCGCTTTGTTTGACTCTGTTTGGAACTGCCAGGCTCTGTGTTGCACTGTTTCACTCTGTTGTGCTCTGCAAGGCTCTGTTTGGCTCTGCAAGCTTCCTTGGTGCCTGTTAGGCTATGTTTTGCTCTGTTTGGCTCTGTTTGGCTCTTTTTTTTGCTTTGTTTGGCACTGTTTGGCTCTGTTCGGATATGTTTTGTTCTTTTTGCCTCTGTTCGGCTCTGTTTTGCTCTGTTGGGCACTGTTCTTCTCTCTTTGGCTCTGTTTGGTTCTGCCAGGCTCTCTGTTGCTCAGTTGGACTATGTTTCGCTCTGTTGGTATGTTTCTCACACAGTTGGGCTCTGTTTGCTTCTGTTTTGCTCTCCTTTGCTCTGTTTGGCTCTGGCAGGCTCTGGCAGGCTCTGCTTTGCTCTGCTTGGCTCTGTTTCACTCTTTCGGGATCTGTTTTGCTCTGTTTGCATCTCTTCTGCTCTGCCTGGCTCACGTGTGCACTGTTTGGCTCTGATTGGCTCTGTTTGTCTCTTTTTTGCTTTGTTTGGCTCTGTTTAGCTCTGATTGGCTCTGTTTTGCTCTGTTTGGCTCTGTGTGGCACTGTCAGGTGCTGCTATGCTTTCTTTGGCGTTATTTTGCTCTGCAAGGCTCTGTTTAGCTCTTCGTGAAACTGTTTGGCTTTTTTTGGCTCAGTTTTGCTCTGTTTGGCTCTCTTCTGCTCTGTTTGGCTCTGTTTGCCTCCATTATGCTACATCTGCAGCTGTTGTGACCTGTTTGTCTCTGTTTGTCTCTTTATTGCATTGTTTGTCTCTGTTTGCCTCTGTTAGGCTAGGTGTTGCTCGGTGTGGGTCTGTTTGGCTCTGCGTGATTCTGTTTTGCTCTGTTTTGCTCTGTTTGGCTGTTTTGCTCTGTCCCGATCTGCTTGGCGCTGTTTGACTCTTTCTGGATCTGTTTTGCTCTGTTTGCATCTGTTCTGCTCTGTCTGGCTCTCTTGTGCTCCGTTTGGCTCTGATTGGATCTGTTTGTCTCTTTTTTGCTTTGTTTGGCTCTGTTCGGTTCTGTTTTGGTCTGTTTTGCTCTGCTTTGCTCTGACCTGCTCGTTTTGGCTCTGTATGGTTCTGTTTGGCTCTGCAAGGCTCTGGTGCTCTGTTAGGCTATGTTTTGTTCTGTTTGGCTCTGTTCTGCTCCGTTTGGCTCTGTTTGGCTCTGTTTGCTTCTGTTTTGCTCTGTTTGGCTCTGTTTGGCTCTGATCTGCTATATTTGGCTCTGGATGGCTCTGCAAGGCTCTGTGTTGCTCTGTATGTCTCTGTTTCCCTATTTCTGGCTCTGTGTTGCACTGTTTGGCTCTGTCTGGCTCTGCCAGGCTCTGTTTTGCTGTGCTTGGCACGGGTCCGCTCGGTTTGTCTCTGATTGCCTCTGTTTGGCTCTGTTTGACTCTGCCAGGCTCTGTGTTGTTCTGTTTGTCTCTGTCTTGCTCTGTTTGTCTCTGTTTCGCTCTGTCTAGCTCTCTTGGCTCTGCCAGGCTCTGTGTTGCTTTGTTTGGCCGTGTTTGCCTATTTTCTGCATTGTTTGGGTCTGTTCGGCTCTGTTAGGCTCTGTTTTGCTCTGTTTGGCTCTGTTTTGCTCTGTCCCACTCTGCTTGTCTCTGTTTGACTCTTTCGGGCTCTGTTTTCATCTGTTTGCATCTGTTCAGCTCTGTCTGGCTCTCTAGTGCTCCATTTGGCTCTGATTGGCTCTGTTTGTCTCTTTTTTGCTTTGTTTCACTCTGTTAGGCTATGTTTTGCTCTGTTTGTCTCTGTTTTGCTCTGTTTGTGTCTGTTTGGCTCTGTTTTGCTCTGCTTTGCTCTCACCTGCTCGTTTTGGCTCTGTATGGATCAGTTTGGCTCTGCAAGGCTCTATGGTGCTCCGTTAGGATATGTTTTGATCTGTTTGGCTCTGTTCTGCTCTGTTTGGCTCTGCCAGGCTCTGTTTGTTTCTGTTTGGCTCTGTTTTGCTCTGTTTGGTTCTGCAAGGCTCTGTCTGGCTCGGTTTGACTCTGTTTTGCTATGTCTGGCTCTGCTTTGCACTGCTTGGCTCTGTCTGGCTCTGCTTGGCTCTGTTTCGCTCTACCTGGCTCTGTTTTCCTCCGTTTGGCTCAGTTTCAATCTGTTTGGCTCTGTTTTGCTCTGTTTGGCACTGGTCTGCTCTGTTTGGCTCTGCTTGGCTCTGCCAGGCTCTGTTTTGCTTTGTCTCTTTTCTGCTTTGTTTCGGTCTGGTTGCCTCTGTTATGTTATGTTTTGCTCTCTTTGGCTCTGTCTGGCTCTGATTTGCTCTATCTGGCTCTCATCCACTCTGTTTGGCTCTGTCTGGCTCAGTTTGCCTCTGCCAGGCCTTGCGTTGCTCTGTTTGGCACTGCTTTGCTCTGTTTGCCTCTCTTTTGCTCTGTTTGCCTGTGCTTTGCTCTGTTTGACTCTGTTACGCTATGTTTTACTCTGTTTGGATCTGTTTGGCTCTCTTTGCTTCTGTTTTGCTCTGTCTAGATCTGTATGGCTCTGTTTTGCAATGTTTCGCTCTGTTTGGCTCTGTTCTGGTTTGTTTGACTCTGTTTGGAACTGCTCGGCTCTGTGTTGCTCTGTCTGGCTCTGTTGTGCTCTGCAAGGCACTGTTAGGCTCTGCAAGGTTCTCTGGTGCCTGTTAGGCCATGTTTTGCTCTGTTTCGCTCTGTTTTTCTCTGTTTGGCTCTCTTTGGCTCTGCCAGGCTCTGTTTGGCACTGCTTGGCTCTGTTTGGCACTGCCGGGTGCTGCTTTGCTTTGTTTGGCTCTGTTTTCCTCTGCCTGAAACTGTTTGACTCTGTTTGGCTCAGTATTGATCTGTTTGGCTGTGTTCTTCTCTGTTTGGCTCTGTTTCCCTCTGTTGTGCTCTGTCTGCCTCTGTTGTGATCTGTTTGGCTCTGTTTGTCTCTTTATTGCATTGTTTGTCTCTGTTTGCCTCTGTTAGGCTAGGTTTTGATCGGTATGGATGAGTTTGGCTCTGTTTGGCACTGCGTGATTCTGTTTTGCTCTGTTTTGCTCTGTTTGGCTCTGTTTGGCTCTGTCCCGCTCTGCTTGGCTCTGTTTGACTCTTTCTGGTACTGTTTTGCTCTGTTTGCATCTGTTCTGCTCTGTCTGGCTCTCTTGTGCTCCGTTTGGCTCTGATTAGCCCTGTTCAAATCTTTTTTGCTCTGTTTGTCTCTGTTTGCCTCTGCCAGGCTCTGCGTTGCTCTGCTTGACACTGCTTTGCTCTGTTTGCCTCTATTTTGCTCTGTTTGCATCTCCTTTGCTCTGTTTGACTCTGTTAGGCTATGTTTTGCTCTGTTAGAATCTATTTGGCTCTGTTTGGCTCTGTTCCGCTTTGTTTGACTCTGTTTGGAACTGCCAGGCTCTGTGTTGCTCTGTTTCACTCTGTTGTGCTCTGCAAGGCTCTGTTTGGCTCTGCAAGCTTCCTTGGTGCCTGTTAGGCTATGTTTTGCTCTGTTTGGCTCTGTTTGGCTTTTTTTTTGCTTTGTTTGGCACTGTTTGCCTCTGTTCGGCTATGTCTTGTTCTTTTTGCCTCTGTTCGGCTCTGTTTTGCTCTGTTGGGCACTGTTCTTCTCTCTTTGTCTCTGTTTGGTTCTGCCAGGCTCTCTGTTGCTCAGTTGGACTATTTTTCGCTCTGTTTGTATCTTTTTGGCTCAGTTGGGCTCTGTTTGCTTCTGTTTTGCTCTCCTTTGCTCTGTTTGGCTCTGTTTGGCTCTGCCAGGCTCTGCTTTGCTCTGCTTGGCTCTGTTTCACTCTTTCAGGATCCTTTTTTGCTCTGTTTGCATCTCTTCTGCTCTGCCTGGCTCACGTTGGATCTGTTTGGCTCTGATTGGCTCTGTTTGTATCTTTTTTTGCTTTGTTTGGCTCTGTTTAGCTCTGATTGGCTCTGTTTTGCTCTGCTTGGCTCTGTGTGGCACTGCCAGGTGCTGCTCTGCTTTGTTTGGCGTTGTTTTGCTCTGCAAGGCTCTGTTTAGCTCTTCGTGAAACTGTTTGGCTTTTTTTGGCTCAGTTTTGCTCTGTTTGGCTCTCTTCTGCTCTGTTTGGCTCTGTTTGCCTCCATTATGCTACATCTGCAGCTGTTGTGACCTGTTTGTCTCTTTATTGCATTGTTTGTCTCTGTTTGCCTCTGTTAGGCTAGGTGTTGCTCGGTGTGGGTCTGTTTGGCTCTGCGTGATTCTGTTTTGCTCTGTTTGGCTGTTTTGCTCTGTCCCGCTCTGCTTGGCGCTGTTTGACTCCTTCTGGATCTGTTTTGCTCTGTTTGCATCTGTTCTGCTCTGTCTGGCTCTCTTGTGCTCCGTTTGGCTCTGATTGGATCTGTTTGTCTCTTTTTTGCTTTGTTTGGCTCTGTTTGGTTCTGTTTTGGTCTGTTTTGCTCTGCTTTGCTCTGACCTGCTCGTATTGGCTCTGTATGGTTCTGTTTGGCTCTGCAAGGCTCTGGTGCTCAGTTAGGCTATGTTTTGCTCTGTTTGGCTCTGTTCTGCTCCGTTTGGCTCTGTTTGGCTCTGTTTGCTTCTGTTTTGCTCTGTTTGGCTCTGATCTGCTATATTTGGCTCTGGATGGCTCTGCAAGGCTCTGTGTTGCTCTGTATGTCTCTGTTTCCCTACTTGTGTCTCTGTTTTGCACTGTTTGGCTCTGTCTGGCTCTGCCAGGCTCTGTTTTGCTCTGCTTGGCACGGGTCTGCTCTGTTTGTCTCTGATTGCCTCTGTTTGGCTCTGTTTGACTCTGCCAGGCTCTGTGTTGTTCTGTTTCGCTCTGTTTCGTGCTGTCTGGCTCTGCTTGGCTCTGCCAGGCTCTGTTTTGCTTTGTCTCTTTTCTGCTTTGTTTCGGTCTGGTTGCCTCTGTTATGTTATGTTTTGCTCTCTTTGGCTCTGTCTGGCTCTGATTTGCTCTATCTGGCTCTCATCCACACTGTTTGGCTCTGTCTGGCTCAGTTTGCCTCTGCCAGGCCTTGCGTTGCTCGGTTTGGCACTGCTTTGCTCTGTTTGCCTCTCTTTTGCTCTGTTTGCCTGTGCTTTGCTCTGTTTGACTCTGTTACGCTATGTTTTTCTCTTCTGGATCTGTTTGGCTCTCTTCGCTTCTGTTTTGCTCTGTCTGGATCCGAATGGATCTGTTTTGCAATGTTTCGCTCTGTTTGGCTCTGTGTGGCTCTGTTCTGGTTTGTTTGACTCTGTTTGGAACTGCTCGGATCTGTGTTGCTCTGTCTAGGTCTGTTGTGCTCTGCAAGGCACTGTTAGGCTCTGCAAGGTTCTGTGGTGCCTGTTAGGCCATGTTTTGCTCTGTTTCGCTCTGTTTTTCTCTGTTTGGCTCTCTTTGGCTCTGCCAGGCTCTGTTTGGCACTGCTTGTCTCTGTTTGGCACTGCCGGGTGCTGTTTTGCTTTGTTTGGCTCTGTTTTCCTCTGCCTGAAACTGTTTGACTCTGTTTGGCTCAGTATTGATCTGTTTGGCTGTGTTCTTCTCTGTTTGGCTCTGTTTCCCTCTGTTGTGCTCTGTCTGCCTCTGTTGTGATCTGTTTGGCTCTGTTTGTCTCTTTATTGCATTGTTTGTCTCTGTTTGCCTCTGTTAGGCTAGGTTTTGATCGGTATGGATGAGTTTGGCTCTGTTTGGCACTGCGTGATTCTGTTTTGCTCTGTTTTGCTCTGTTTGGCTCTGTTTGGCTCTGTCCCGCTCTGCTTGGCTCTGTTTGACTCTTTCTGGCACTGTTTTGCTCTGTTTGCATCTGTTCTGCTCTGTCTGGCTCTCTTGTGCTCCGTTTGGCTCTGATTAGCCCTGTTCAACTCTTTTTTGCTCTGTTTGTCTCTGTTTGCCTCTGCCAGGCTCTGCGTTGCTTTGCTTGACACTGCTTTGCTCTGTTTGCCTCTATTTTGCTCTGTTTACGTCTCCTTTGCTCTGTTTGACTCTGTTAGGCTATGTTTTGCTCTATTAGAATCTATTTGGCTCTGTTTGGCTCTGTTCCGCTTTGTTTGACTCTGTTTGGAACTGCCAGGCTCTGTGTTGCTCTGTTTCACTCTGTTGTGCTCTGCAAGGCTCTGTTTGGCTCTGCAAGCTTCCTTGGTGCCTGTTAGGCTATGTTTTGCTCTGTTTGGCTCTGTTTGTCTCTTTTTTTTGCTTTGTTTGGCACTGTTTGCCTCTGTTCGGCTCTGTTTTGCTCTGTTGGGCACTGTTCTTCACTCTTTGGCTCTGTTTGGTTCTGCCAGGCTCTCTGTTGCTCAGTTGGACTATGTTTCGCTCTGTTTGTATCTTTTTGACTCAGTTGGGCTCTGTTTGCTTCTGTTTTGCTCTCCTTTGCTCTGTTTGGCTCTGTTTGGCTCTGCCAGGCTCTGCTTTGCTCTGCTTGGCTCTGTTTCACTCTTTCGGGATCTGTTTTGCTCTGTTTGCATCTCTTCTGCTCTGCCTGGCTCACGTGTGCTCTGTTTGGCTCTGACTGGCTCTGTTTGTCTCTTTTTTTGCTTTGTTTGGCTCTGTTTAGCTCTGATTGGCTCTGTTTTGCTCTGCTTGGCTCTGTGTGGCACTGCCAGGTGCTGCTCTGCTTTGTTTGGCGTTGTTTTGCTCTGCAAGGCTCTGTTTAGCTCTTCGTGAAACTGTTTGGCTTTTTTTGGCTCAGTTTTGCTCTGTTTGGCTCTCTTCTGCTCTGTTTGGCTTTGTTTGCCTCCATTATGCTACATCTGCAGCTGTTGTGACCTGTTTGTCTCTGTTTGTCTCTTTATTGCATTGTTTGTCTCTGTTTGCCTCTGGTAGGCTAGGTGTTGCTCTGTTTGTCTCTGTTTGCCTCTGCCCGGCTCTGCGTTGCTCTGCTTGACACTGCTTTGCTCTGTTTGCCTCTATTTTGCTCTGTTTGTGTCTCCTTTGCTCTGTTTGACTCTGTTAGGCTATGTTTTGCTCTGTTAGAATCTATTTGGCTCTGTTTGGCTCTGTTCCGCTTTGTTTGACTCTGTTTGGAACTGCCAGGCTCTGGCTCTGCAAGCTTCCTTGGTGCCTGTTAGGCTATGTTTTGCTCTGTTTGGCTCTCTTTGGCTCTTTTTTTTGCTTTGTTTGGCACTGTTTGCCTCTGTTCGGCTATGTCTTGCTCTTTTTGCCTCTGTTCGGCTCTGTTTTGCTCTGTTGGGCACTGTTCTTCTCTCTTTGGCTCTGTTTGGTTCTGCCAGGCTCTCTGTTGCTCAGTTGGACTATGTTTCACTCTGTTTGTATCTTTTTGGCTCAGTTGGGCTCTGTTTGCTTCTGTTTTGCTCTCCTTTGCTCTGTTTGGCTCTGTTTGGCTCTGCCAGGCTCTGCTTTGCTCTGCTTGGCTCTGTTTCACTCTTTCGGGATCTGTTTTGCTCTGTTTGCATCTCTTCTGCTCTGCCTGGCTCACGTGTGCTCTGTTTGGCTCTTTTTTTGCTTTGTATGGCTCTGTTTAGCTCTGATTGGCTCTGTTTTGCTCTGCTTGTCTCTTTTTTGCTTTGTTTCACTCTGTTAGGCTATGTTTTGCTCTGTTTGTCTCTGTTTTGCTCTGTTTGTGTCTGTTTGGTTCTGTTTTGCTCTGCTTTGCTCTCACCTGCTCTTTTTGGCTCTGTATGGATCAGTTCGGCTCTGCAATGCTCTATGGTGCTCCGTTAGGATATGTTTTGCTCTGTTTTGCTCTGTTCTGCTCTGTTTGGCTCTGCCAGGCTCTGTTTGTTTCTGTTTGGCTCTGTTTTGCTCTGTTTGGTTCTTCAAGGCTCTGTGTTACTCTGTTTGGCTCTGCTCTGCTATGTCTGGCTCTGCTTGGCTCTGTTTCGCTCTACCTGGCTCTGTTTTCCTCCATTTGGCTCAGTATCAATCTGTTTGGCTCTGTTTTGCTCCGTTTGGCACTGGTCTGCTCTGTTTGGCTCTGTTTGGCTCTGCCAGGCTCTGTATTATTCTGTTTAGCTCAGTTACGTGCTGTTTGGCTCTGTTTGGCTCTGCCAGGCTCTGTTTTGCTTTGTCTCTTTTCTGCTTTGTTTCGGTCTGGTTGGCTCTGTTATGTTATGTTTTGCTCTCTTTGGCTCTGTCTGGCTCTGATTTGCTCTATCTGGCTCTCATCCACTCTGTTTGGCTCTGTCTGGCTCAATTTGCCTCTGCCAGGCCTTGTGTTGCTCTGTTTGGCACTGCTTTGCTCTGTTTGCCTCGCTTTTGCTCTGTTTGCTTGTGCTTTGCTCTGTTTGACTCTGTTATACTATGTTTTACTCTGTTTGGATCTCTTTGGCTCTCTTTGCTTCTGTTTTGCTCTGTCTGCATCTGTATGGCTCTGTTTTGCAATGTTTCGCTCTGTTTGGCTCTTGTGGCTCTGTTCTGGTTTGTTTGACTCTGTTTGGAACTGCTAGGCTCTGTGTTGCTCTGTCTGGCTCTGTTGAACTCTGCAAGGCACTGTTAGGCTCTGCAAGGCTCTGTGGTGCCTGTTAGGCCATGTTTTGCTCTGTTTCGCTCTGTTCTTCTCTGTTTGGCTCTCTTTGGCTCTGCCAGGCTCTGTTTGGCACTGCTTGGCTCTGTTTGGCACTGCCGGAATCTGTTTTGTTTTGTTTGGCTCTGTTTTCCTCTGCCTGAAACTGTTTGACTCTGTTTGGCTCAGTATTGATCTGTTTGGCTGTGTTCTTCTCTGTTTGGCTCTGTTTGCCTCTGTTGTGCTCGGTCTGCCTCTGTTGTGATCTGTTTGGCTCTGTTTGTCTCTTTATTGCATTGTTTGTCTCTGTTTGCCTCTGTTAGGCTAGGTTTTGATCGGTATGGATGAGTTTGGCTCTGTTTGGCACTGCGTGATTCTGTTTTGCTCTGTTTTGCTCTGTTTGGCTCTGTTTGGCTCTGTCCCGCTCTCCCTGGCTCTGTTTGAGTCTTTCTGGCACTGTTTTGCTCTGGTTGCATCTGTTCTGCTCTGTCTGGCTCTCTTGTGCTCCGTTTGGCTCTGATTAGCCCTGTTTGTCTCTTTTTTGCTTTGTTTCACTCTGTTAGGCTATGTTTTGCTCTGTTTGTCTCTGTTTTGCTCTGTTTGTGTCTGTTTGGTTCTGTTTTGCTCTGCTTTGCTCTCACCTGCTCTGCAATGCTCTATGGTGCTCCGTTAGGATATGTTCCACTTTGTTTGGCTCTGTTCTGCTCTGTTTGGCTCTGCCAGGCTCTGTTTGTTTCTGTTTGCCTCTGTTTTGCTCTGTTTGGTTCTGCAAGGCTCTGTGTTGCTCTGGTTGGCTCTGTTTTGCTATGTCTGGCTCTGCTTTGCACTGCTTGGCTCTGGCTGGCTCTGCTTGGCTCTGTTTCGCTCTACCTGGCTCTGTTCTCCTCCGTTTGGCTCAGTTTCAATCTGTTGGGCTCTGTTTTGCTCTGTTTGGCACTGGTCTGCTCTGTTTGGATCTGTTTTTCTCTGCCAGGCTCTGTATTGTTCTGTTTAGCTCAGTTTCGTGCTCTTTGGCTCTGCTTGGCTCTGCCAGGCTCTGTTTTGCTTTGACTCTTTTCTGCTTTGTTTCGGTCTGGTTGGCTCTGTTATGTTATGTTTTGCTCTCTTTGGCTCTGTCTGGCTCTGATTTGCTCTATCTGGCTCTCATCCACTCTGTTTGGCTCTGTCTGGCTCAGTTTGCCTCTGCCAGGCCTTGCGTTGCTCTGTTTGGCACTGCTTTGCTCTGTTTGCCTCTCTTTTGCTCTGTTTGCCTGTGCTTTGCTCTGTTTGACTCTGTTACGCTATGTTTTACTCTGTTTGGATCTCTTTGGCTCTCCTTGCTTCTGTTTTGCTCTGTCTGGATCTGTATGGCTCTGTTTTGCAATGTTTCGCTCTGTTTGGCTCTGTGGGGTTCTGTTCTGGTTTGTTTGACTCTGTTTGGAACTGCTAGGCTCTGTGTTGCTCTGTCTAGGTCTGTTGTGCTCTGCAAGGCACTGATAGGCTCTGCAAGGTTCTGTGGTGCCTGTTAGGCCATGTTTTGCTCTGTTTCGCTCTGTTGTTCACTGTTTAGCTCTCTTTGGCTCTACCAGGCTCTGTTAGGCACTGCTTGGCTCTGTTTGGCACTGCCGGGTGCTGTTTTGCTTTGTTTGGCTCTGTTTTCCTCTGCCTGAAACTGTTTGACTCTGTTTGGCTCAGTATTGATCTGTTTGGCTGTGTTCTTCTCTGTTTGGCTCTGTTTGCCTCTGTTGTGCTCTGTTTGGCTCTGTTTGTCTCTTTATTGCTTTGTTTGTCTCTGTTTGCCTCTGTTAGGCTAGGTTTTGATCGGTATGGATGGGTTTGGCTCTGTTTGGCACTGCATGATTCTGTTTTGCTCTGTTTTGCTCTGTTTGGCTCTGTTTGGCTCTGTCCCGCTCTGCCTGGCTCTGTTTGACTCTTTCTGGCACTGTTTTGCTCTGTTTGCATCTGTTCTGCTCTGTCTGGCTCTCGTGTGCTCCGTTTGGCTCTGATTAGCCCTGTTCAACTCTTTTTTGCTCAGTTTGTCTCTGTTTGCCTCTGCCAGGCTCTGCGTTGCTCTGCTTGACACTGCTTTGCTCTGTTTGCCTCTATTTTGCTCTGTTTGCGTCTCCTTTGCTCTGTTTGACTCTGTTAGAATCTATTTGGCTCTGTTTGGCTCTGTTCCGCTTTGTTTGACTCTGTTTGGAACTGCCAGGCTCTGGCTCTGCAAGCTTCCTTGGTGCCTGTTAGGCTATGTTTTGCTCTGTTTGGCTCTTTTTTTTGCTTTGTTTGGCACTGTTTGGCTCTGTTCGGCTATGTCTTGCTCTTTTTGCCTCTGTTCGGCTCTGTTTTGCTCTGTTGGGCACTGTTCTTCTCTCTTTGGCTCTGTTTGGTTCTGCCAGGCTCTCTGTTGCTCAGTTGGACTATGTTTCGCTCTGTTTGTATCTTTTTGGCTCAGTTGGGCTCTGTTTGCTTCTGTTTTGCTCTCCTTTGCTCTGTTTGGCTCTGTTTGGCTCTGCCAGGCTCTGCTTTGCTCTGCTTGGCTCTGTTTCACTCTTTCGGGATCTTTTTTGCTCTGTTTGCATCTCTTCTGCTCTGCCTGGCTCACGTGTGCTCTGTTTGGCTCTGATTGGCTATGTTTTGCTCTGCTTGGCTCTGTGTGGCATTGTCAGGTGCTGCTCTGCTTTGTTTGGCGTTGTTTTGCTCTGCAAGGCTCTGTTTCGCTCTTCGTGAAACTGCTTGGCTTTTTTTGGCTCAGTTTTGCTCTGTTTGGCTCTCTTCTGCTCTGTTTGGCTCTGTTTGCCTCCATTATGCTACATCTGCAGCTGTTGTGACCTGTTTGTCTCTGTTTGTCTCTTTATTGCATTGTTTGTCTCTGTTTGCCTCTGTTAGGCTAGGTGTTGCTCGGTGTGGGTCTGTTTGGCTCTGCGTGATTCTGTTTTGCTCTGTTTTGCTCTGTTTGGCTGTTTTGCTCTGTCCCGATCTGCTTGGCGCTGTTTGACTCTTTCTGGATCTGTTTTGCTCTGTTTGCATCTGTTCTGCTCTGTCTGGCTCTCTTGTGCTCCGTTTGGCTCTGATTGGATCTGTTTGTCTCTTTTTTGCTTTGTTTGGCTGTGTTCGGTTCTGTTTTGGTCTGTTTTGCTCTGCTTTGCTCTGACCTGCTCGTTTTGGCTCTGTATGGTTCTGTTTGGCTCTGCAAGGCTCTGGTGCTCTGTTAGGCTATGTTTTGCTCTGTTTGGCTCTGTTCTGCTCCGTTTGGCTCTGTTTGGCTCTGTTTGCTTCTGTTTTGCTCTGTTTTGCTCTGTTTGGCTCTGATCTGCTATATTTGGCTCTGGATGGCTCTGCAAGGCTCTGTGTTGCTCTGTATGTCTCTGTTTCCCTACTTGTGTCTCTGTTTTGCACTGTTTGGCTCTGTCTGGCTCTGCCAGGCTCTGTTTTGCTCTGCTTGGCACGGGTCTGCTCTGTTTGTCTCTGATTGCTTCTGTTTGGCTCTGTTTGACTCTGCCAGGCTCTGTGTTGTTCTGTTTGTCTCTGTCTTGCTCTGTTTGTCTCTGTTTCGCTCTGTCTAGCTCTGCTTGGCTCTGCCAGGCTCTGTGTTGCTTTGTTTGGCTGTGTTTGCCTATTTTCTGCATTGTTTGGGTCTGTTCAGCTCTGTTAGGCTCTGTTTTGCTCTGTTTGGCTCTGGTTTGCTTTGTCCCACTCTGCTTGTCTCTGTTTGACTCTTTTGGGCTCTGTTTTGACCTGTTTGCATCTGTTCAGCTCTGTCTGGCTCTCTTGTGCTCCATTTGGCTCTGATTGGCTCTGTTTGTCTCTTTTTTGCTTTGTTTCACTCTGTTAGGCTATGTTTTGCTCTGTTTGTCTCTGTTTTGTTCTGTTTGGTTCTGTTTTGCTCTGCTTTGCTCTCACCTGCTCTTTTTGGCTCTGTATGGATCATTTTGGCTCTGCAAGGCTCTATGGTGCTCCGTTAGGATACGTTTTGCTCTATTTGGCTCTGTTCTGCTCTGTTTGGCTCTGCCAGGCTCTGTTTGTTTCTGTTTGGCTCTGTTTTGCTCTGTTTGGTTCTGCAAGGCTCTGTGTTGCTCTGGTTGGCTCTGTTTTGCTATGTCTGGCTCTGCTTTGCACTGCTTGGCTCTGTCTGGCTCTGCTTGGCTCTGTTTCGCTCTACCTGGCTCTGTTTTCCTCCGTTTGGCTCAGTTTCAATCTGTTTGGCTCTGTTTTGCTCTGTTTGGCACTGTTCTGCTCTGTTTGGCTCTGTTTGGCTCTGCCAGGCTCTGTATTGTTCTGTTTCGCTCTGTTTCGTGCTGTTTGGCTCTGCTTGGCTCTGCCAGGCTCTGTTTTGCTTTGTCTCTTTTCTGCTTTGTTTCGGTCTGTTTGGCTCTGTTTGGCTCTGCCAGGCTCTGTATTGTTCTGTTTCGCTCTGTTTCGTGCTGTTTGGCTCTGCTTGGCTCTGCCAGGCTCTGTTTTGCTTTGTCTCTTTTCTGCTTTGTTTCGGTCTGTTTGGCTCTGTTATGTTATGTTTTGCTCTCTTTGGCTCTGTCTGGCTCTGATTTGCTCTATCTGGCTCTCATCCACTCTGTTTGGCTCTGTCTGGCTCAGTTTGCCTCTGCCAGGCCTTGCGTTGCTCTGTTTGGCACTGCTTTGCTCTGTTTGCCTCTCTTTTGCTCTGTTTGCCTGTGCTTTGCTCTGTTTGACTCTGTTACGCTATGTTTTACTCTGTTTGGATCTGTTTGGCTCTCTTTGCTTCTGTTTTGCTCTGTCTAGATCTGTATGGCTCTGTTTTGCAATGTTTCGCTCTGTTTGGCTCTGTGTGGCTCTGTTCTGGTTTGTTTGACTCTGTTTGGAACTGCTAGGCTCTGTGTTGCTCTGTCTAGGTCTGTTGTGCTCTGCAAGGCACTGTTAGGCTCTGCAATGTTCTGTGGTGCCTGTTAGGCCATGTTTTGCTCTGTTCCACTCTGTTTTTCTCTGTTTGGCTCTCTTTGGTTCTGCCAGGCTCTGTTTGGCACTGCTTGGCTCTGTTTGGCACTGCCGGGTGCTGTTTTGCTTTGTTTGGCTCTGTTTTCCTCTGCCTGAAACTGTTTGACTCTGTTTGGCTCAGTATTGATCTGTTTGGCTGTGTTCTTCTCTGTTTGGCTCTGTTTGCCTCTGTTGTGCTCTGTCTGCCTCTGTTGTGATTTGTTTGGCTCTGTTTGTCTCTTTATTGCATTGTTTGTCTCTGTTTGCCTCTGTTAGGCTAGGTTTTGATCGGTATGGATGAGTTTGGCTCTGTTTGGCACTGCGTGATTCTGTTTTGCTCTGTTTGGCTCTGTTTGGCTCTGTCCCGCTCTGCCTGGCTCTGTTTGACTCTTTCTGGCACTGTTTTGCTCTGTTTGCATCTGTTCTGCTCTGTCTGGCTCTCTTGTGCTCCGTTTGGCTCTGATTAGCCCTGTTCAACTCTTTTTTGCTCTGTTTGTCTCTGTTTGCCTCTGCCAGGCTCTGCGTTGCTCTGCTTGACACTGCTTTGCGGTGTTTGCCTCTATTTCGCTCTGTTTGCGTCTGCTTTGCCCTGTTTGACTCTGTTAGGCTATGTTTTGCTCTGTTAGAATCTATTTGGCTCTGTTTGGCTCTGTTCCGCTTTGTTTGACTCTGTTTGGAACTGCCAGGCTCTGTGTTGCTCTGTTTCACTCTGTTGTGCTCTGCAAGGCTCTGTTTGGCTCTGCAAGCTTCCTTGGTGCCTGTTAGGCTATGTTTTGCTCTGTTTGGCTCTCTTTGGCTCTTTTTTTTGCTTTGTTTGGCACTGTTTGCCTCTGTTCGGCTATGTCTTGCTCTTTTTGCCTCTGTTCGGCTCTGTTTTGCTCTGTTGGGCACTGTTCTTCTCTCTTTGGCTCTGTTTGGTTCTGCCAGGCTCTCTGTTGCTCAGTTGGACTATGTTTCACTCTGTTTGTATCTTTTTGGCTCAGTTGGGCTCTGTTTGCTTCTGTTTTGCTCTCCTTTGCTCTGTTTGGCTCTGTTTGGCTCTGCCAGGCTCTGCTTTGCTCTGCTTGGCTCTGTTTCACTCTTTCGGGATCTGTTTTGCTCTGTTTGCATCTCTTCTGCTCTGCCTGGCTCACGTGTGCTCTGTTTGGCTCTTTTTTTGCTTTGTATGGCTCTGTTTAGCTCTGATTGGCTCTGTTTTGCTCTGCTTGTCTCTTTTTTGCTTTGTTTCACTCTGTTAGGCTATGTTTTGCTCTGTTTGTCTCTGTTTTGCTCTGTTTGTGTCTGTTTGGTTCTGTTTTGCTCTGCTTTGCTCTCACCTGCTCTTTTTGGCTCTGTATGGATCAGTTCGGCTCTGCAATGCTCTATGGTGCTCCGTTAGGATATGTTTTGCTCTGTTTTGCTCTGTTCTGCTCTGTTTGGCTCTGCCAGGCTCTGTTTGTTTCTGTTTGGCTCTGTTTTGCTCTGTTTGGTTCTTCAAGGCTCTGTGTTACTCTGTTTGGCTCTGCTCTGCTATGTCTGGCTCTGCTTGGCTCTGTTTCGCTCTACCTGGCTCTGTTTTCCTCCATTTGGCTCAGTATCAATCTGTTTGGCTCTGTTTTGCTCCGTTTGGCACTGGTCTGCTCTGTTTGGCTCTGTTTGGCTCTGCCAGGCTCTGTATTATTCTGTTTAGCTCAGTTACGTGCTGTTTGGCTCTGTTTGGCTCTGCCAGGCTCTGTTTTGCTTTGTCTCTTTTCTGCTTTGTTTCGGTCTGGTTGGCTCTGTTATGTTATGTTTTGCTCTCTTTGGCTCTGTCTGGCTCTGATTTGCTCTATCTGGCTCTCATCCACTCTGTTTGGCTCTGTCTGGCTCAATTTGCCTCTGCCAGGCCTTGTGTTGCTCTGTTTGGCACTGCTTTGCTCTGTTTGCCTCGCTTTTGCTCTGTTTGCTTGTGCTTTGCTCTGTTTGACTCTGTTATACTATGTTTTACTCTGTTTGGATCTCTTTGGCTCTCTTTGCTTCTGTTTTGCTCTGTCTGCATCTGTATGGCTCTGTTTTGCAATGTTTCGCTCTGTTTGGCTCTTGTGGCTCTGTTCTGGTTTGTTTGACTCTGTTTGGAACTGCTAGGCTCTGTGTTGCTCTGTCTGGCTCTGTTGAACTCTGCAAGGCACTGTTAGGCTCTGCAAGGCTCTGTGGTGCCTGTTAGGCCATGTTTTGCTCTGTTTCGCTCTGTTCTTCTCTGTTTGGCTCTCTTTGGCTCTGCCAGGCTCTGTTTGGCACTGCTTGGCTCTGTTTGGCACTGCCGGAATCTGTTTTGTTTTGTTTGGCTCTGTTTTCCTCTGCCTGAAACTGTTTGACTCTGTTTGGCTCAGTATTGATCTGTTTGGCTGTGTTCTTCTCTGTTTGGCTCTGTTTGCCTCTGTTGTGCTCGGTCTGCCTCTGTTGTGATCTGTTTGGCTCTGTTTGTCTCTTTATTGCATTGTTTGTCTCTGTTTGCCTCTGTTAGGCTAGGTTTTGATCGGTATGGATGAGTTTGGCTCTGTTTGGCACTGCGTGATTCTGTTTTGCTCTGTTTTGCTCTGTTTGGCTCTGTTTGGCTCTGTCCCGCTCTCCCTGGCTCTGTTTGAGTCTTTCTGGCACTGTTTTGCTCTGGTTGCATCTGTTCTGCTCTGTCTGGCTCTCTTGTGCTCCGTTTGGCTCTGATTAGCCCTGTTTGTCTCTTTTTTGCTTTGTTTCACTCTGTTAGGCTATGTTTTGCTCTGTTTGTCTCTGTTTTGCTCTGTTTGTGTCTGTTTGGTTCTGTTTTGCTCTGCTTTGCTCTCACCTGCTCTGCAATGCTCTATGGTGCTCCGTTAGGATATGTTCCACTTTGTTTGGCTCTGTTCTGCTCTGTTTGGCTCTGCCAGGCTCTGTTTGTTTCTGTTTGCCTCTGTTTTGCTCTGTTTGGTTCTGCAAGGCTCTGTGTTGCTCTGGTTGGCTCTGTTTTGCTATGTCTGGCTCTGCTTTGCACTGCTTGGCTCTGGCTGGCTCTGCTTGGCTCTGTTTCGCTCTACCTGGCTCTGTTCTCCTCCGTTTGGCTCAGTTTCAATCTGTTGGGCTCTGTTTTGCTCTGTTTGGCACTGGTCTGCTCTGTTTGGATCTGTTTTTCTCTGCCAGGCTCTGTATTGTTCTGTTTAGCTCAGTTTCGTGCTCTTTGGCTCTGCTTGGCTCTGCCAGGCTCTGTTTTGCTTTGACTCTTTTCTGCTTTGTTTCGGTCTGGTTGGCTCTGTTATGTTATGTTTTGCTCTCTTTGGCTCTGTCTGGCTCTGATTTGCTCTATCTGGCTCTCATCCACTCTGTTTGGCTCTGTCTGGCTCAGTTTGCCTCTGCCAGGCCTTGCGTTGCTCTGTTTGGCACTGCTTTGCTCTGTTTGCCTCTCTTTTGCTCTGTTTGCCTGTGCTTTGCTCTGTTTGACTCTGTTACGCTATGTTTTACTCTGTTTGGATCTCTTTGGCTCTCCTTGCTTCTGTTTTGCTCTGTCTGGATCTGTATGGCTCTGTTTTGCAATGTTTCGCTCTGTTTGGCTCTGTGGGGTTCTGTTCTGGTTTGTTTGACTCTGTTTGGAACTGCTAGGCTCTGTGTTGCTCTGTCTAGGTCTGTTGTGCTCTGCAAGGCACTGATAGGCTCTGCAAGGTTCTGTGGTGCCTGTTAGGCCATGTTTTGCTCTGTTTCGCTCTGTTGTTCACTGTTTAGCTCTCTTTGGCTCTACCAGGCTCTGTTAGGCACTGCTTGGCTCTGTTTGGCACTGCCGGGTGCTGTTTTGCTTTGTTTGGCTCTGTTTTCCTCTGCCTGAAACTGTTTGACTCTGTTTGGCTCAGTATTGATCTGTTTGGCTGTGTTCTTCTCTGTTTGGCTCTGTTTGCCTCTGTTGTGCTCTGTTTGGCTCTGTTTGTCTCTTTATTGCTTTGTTTGTCTCTGTTTGCCTCTGTTAGGCTAGGTTTTGATCGGTATGGATGGGTTTGGCTCTGTTTGGCACTGCATGATTCTGTTTTGCTCTGTTTTGCTCTGTTTGGCTCTGTTTGGCTCTGTCCCGCTCTGCCTGGCTCTGTTTGACTCTTTCTGGCACTGTTTTGCTCTGTTTGCATCTGTTCTGCTCTGTCTGGCTCTCGTGTGCTCCGTTTGGCTCTGATTAGCCCTGTTCAACTCTTTTTTGCTCAGTTTGTCTCTGTTTGCCTCTGCCAGGCTCTGCGTTGCTCTGCTTGACACTGCTTTGCTCTGTTTGCCTCTATTTTGCTCTGTTTGCGTCTCCTTTGCTCTGTTTGACTCTGTTAGAATCTATTTGGCTCTGTTTGGCTCTGTTCCGCTTTGTTTGACTCTGTTTGGAACTGCCAGGCTCTGGCTCTGCAAGCTTCCTTGGTGCCTGTTAGGCTATGTTTTGCTCTGTTTGGCTCTTTTTTTTGCTTTGTTTGGCACTGTTTGGCTCTGTTCGGCTATGTCTTGCTCTTTTTGCCTCTGTTCGGCTCTGTTTTGCTCTGTTGGGCACTGTTCTTCTCTCTTTGGCTCTGTTTGGTTCTGCCAGGCTCTCTGTTGCTCAGTTGGACTATGTTTCGCTCTGTTTGTATCTTTTTGGCTCAGTTGGGCTCTGTTTGCTTCTGTTTTGCTCTCCTTTGCTCTGTTTGGCTCTGTTTGGCTCTGCCAGGCTCTGCTTTGCTCTGCTTGGCTCTGTTTCACTCTTTCGGGATCTTTTTTGCTCTGTTTGCATCTCTTCTGCTCTGCCTGGCTCACGTGTGCTCTGTTTGGCTCTGATTGGCTATGTTTGTCTCTTTTCTTGCTTTGTTTGGCTCTGTTTAGCTCTGATTGGCTCTGTTTTGCTCTGCTTGGCTCTGTGTGGCATTGTCAGGTGCTGCTCTGCTTTGTTTGGCGTTGTTTTGCTCTGCAAGGCTCTGTTTCGCTCTTCGTGAAACTGCTTGGCTTTTTTTGGCTCAGTTTTGCTCTGTTTGGCTCTCTTCTGCTCTGTTTGGCTCTGTTTGCCTCCATTATGCTACATCTGCAGCTGTTGTGACCTGTTTGTCTCTGTTTGTCTCTTTATTGCATTGTTTGTCTCTGTTTGCCTCTGTTAGGCTAGGTGTTGCTCGGTGTGGGTCTGTTTGGCTCTGCGTGATTCTGTTTTGCTCTGTTTTGCTCTGTTTGGCTGTTTTGCTCTGTCCCGATCTGCTTGGCGCTGTTTGACTCTTTCTGGATCTGTTTTGCTCTGTTTGCATCTGTTCTGCTCTGTCTGGCTCTCTTGTGCTCCGTTTGGCTCTGATTGGATCTGTTTGTCTCTTTTTTGCTTTGTTTGGCTGTGTTCGGTTCTGTTTTGGTCTGTTTTGCTCTGCTTTGCTCTGACCTGCTCGTTTTGGCTCTGTATGGTTCTGTTTGGCTCTGCAAGGCTCTGGTGCTCTGTTAGGCTATGTTTTGCTCTGTTTGGCTCTGTTCTGCTCCGTTTGGCTCTGTTTGGCTCTGTTTGCTTCTGTTTTGCTCTGTTTTGCTCTGTTTGGCTCTGATCTGCTATATTTGGCTCTGGATGGCTCTGCAAGGCTCTGTGTTGCTCTGTATGTCTCTGTTTCCCTACTTGTGTCTCTGTTTTGCACTGTTTGGCTCTGTCTGGCTCTGCCAGGCTCTGTTTTGCTCTGCTTGGCACGGGTCTGCTCTGTTTGTCTCTGATTGCTTCTGTTTGGCTCTGTTTGACTCTGCCAGGCTCTGTGTTGTTCTGTTTGTCTCTGTCTTGCTCTGTTTGTCTCTGTTTCGCTCTGTCTAGCTCTGCTTGGCTCTGCCAGGCTCTGTGTTGCTTTGTTTGGCTGTGTTTGCCTATTTTCTGCATTGTTTGGGTCTGTTCAGCTCTGTTAGGCTCTGTTTTGCTCTGTTTGGCTCTGGTTTGCTTTGTCCCACTCTGCTTGTCTCTGTTTGACTCTTTTGGGCTCTGTTTTGACCTGTTTGCATCTGTTCAGCTCTGTCTGGCTCTCTTGTGCTCCATTTGGCTCTGATTGGCTCTGTTTGTCTCTTTTTTGCTTTGTTTCACTCTGTTAGGCTATGTTTTGCTCTGTTTGTCTCTGTTTTGTTCTGTTTGGTTCTGTTTTGCTCTGCTTTGCTCTCACCTGCTCTTTTTGGCTCTGTATGGATCATTTTGGCTCTGCAAGGCTCTATGGTGCTCCGTTAGGATACGTTTTGCTCTATTTGGCTCTGTTCTGCTCTGTTTGGCTCTGCCAGGCTCTGTTTGTTTCTGTTTGGCTCTGTTTTGCTCTGTTTGGTTCTGCAAGGCTCTGTGTTGCTCTGGTTGGCTCTGTTTTGCTATGTCTGGCTCTGCTTTGCACTGCTTGGCTCTGTCTGGCTCTGCTTGGCTCTGTTTCGCTCTACCTGGCTCTGTTTTCCTCCGTTTGGCTCAGTTTCAATCTGTTTGGCTCTGTTTTGCTCTGTTTGGCACTGTTCTGCTCTGTTTGGCTCTGTTTGGCTCTGCCAGGCTCTGTATTGTTCTGTTTCGCTCTGTTTCGTGCTGTTTGGCTCTGCTTGGCTCTGCCAGGCTCTGTTTTGCTTTGTCTCTTTTCTGCTTTGTTTCGGTCTGTTTGGCTCTGTTTGGCTCTGCCAGGCTCTGTATTGTTCTGTTTCGCTCTGTTTCGTGCTGTTTGGCTCTGCTTGGCTCTGCCAGGCTCTGTTTTGCTTTGTCTCTTTTCTGCTTTGTTTCGGTCTGTTTGGCTCTGTTATGTTATGTTTTGCTCTCTTTGGCTCTGTCTGGCTCTGATTTGCTCTATCTGGCTCTCATCCACTCTGTTTGGCTCTGTCTGGCTCAGTTTGCCTCTGCCAGGCCTTGCGTTGCTCTGTTTGGCACTGCTTTGCTCTGTTTGCCTCTCTTTTGCTCTGTTTGCCTGTGCTTTGCTCTGTTTGACTCTGTTACGCTATGTTTTACTCTGTTTGGATCTGTTTGGCTCTCTTTGCTTCTGTTTTGCTCTGTCTAGATCTGTATGGCTCTGTTTTGCAATGTTTCGCTCTGTTTGGCTCTGTGTGGCTCTGTTCTGGTTTGTTTGACTCTGTTTGGAACTGCTAGGCTCTGTGTTGCTCTGTCTAGGTCTGTTGTGCTCTGCAAGGCACTGTTAGGCTCTGCAATGTTCTGTGGTGCCTGTTAGGCCATGTTTTGCTCTGTTCCACTCTGTTTTTCTCTGTTTGGCTCTCTTTGGTTCTGCCAGGCTCTGTTTGGCACTGCTTGGCTCTGTTTGGCACTGCCGGGTGCTGTTTTGCTTTGTTTGGCTCTGTTTTCCTCTGCCTGAAACTGTTTGACTCTGTTTGGCTCAGTATTGATCTGTTTGGCTGTGTTCTTCTCTGTTTGGCTCTGTTTGCCTCTGTTGTGCTCTGTCTGCCTCTGTTGTGATTTGTTTGGCTCTGTTTGTCTCTTTATTGCATTGTTTGTCTCTGTTTGCCTCTGTTAGGCTAGGTTTTGATCGGTATGGATGAGTTTGGCTCTGTTTGGCACTGCGTGATTCTGTTTTGCTCTGTTTGGCTCTGTTTGGCTCTGTCCCGCTCTGCCTGGCTCTGTTTGACTCTTTCTGGCACTGTTTTGCTCTGTTTGCATCTGTTCTGCTCTGTCTGGCTCTCTTGTGCTCCGTTTGGCTCTGATTAGCCCTGTTCAACTCTTTTTTGCTCTGTTTGTCTCTGTTTGCCTCTGCCAGGCTCTGCGTTGCTCTGCTTGACACTGCTTTGCGGTGTTTGCCTCTATTTCGCTCTGTTTGCGTCTGCTTTGCCCTGTTTGACTCTGTTAGGCTATGTTTTGCTCTGTTAGAATCTATTTGGCTCTGTTTGGCTCTGTTCCGCTTTGTTTGACTCTGTTTGGAACTGCCAGGCTCTGTGTTGCTCTGTTTCACTCTGTTGTGCTCTGCAAGGCTCTGTTTGGCTCTGTAAGCTTCCTTGGTGCCTGTTAGGCTATGTTTTGCTCTGTTTGGCTCTGTTTCGCTCTGATTGGCTCCGTTTTGCTCTGCTTGGCTCTGTGTGGCACTGGCAGGTGCTGTTCTGCTTTGTTTGGCGTTGTTTTGCTCTGCAAGTCTCTGTTTAGCTCTTCGTGAAACTGTTTGGCTTTTTTTGGCTCAGTTTTGCTCTGCAAGGCTCTCTTCTGCTCTGTTTGGCTCTGTTTGCCTCCATTATGCTACATCTGCAGCTGTTGTGACCTGTTTGTCTCTGTTTGTCTCTTTATTGCATTGTTTGTCTCTGTTTGCCTCTGTTAGGCTAGGTGTTGCTCGGTGTGGGTCTGTTTGGCTCTGCGTGATTCTGTTTTGCTCTGTTTTGCTCTGTTTGGCTGTTTTGCTCTGTCCCGATCTGCTTGGCGCTTTTTGGCTCTTTCTGGATCTGTTTTGCTCTGTTTGCATCTCTTCTGCTCTGTCTGGCTCTCTTGTGCTCCGTTTGGCTCTGATTGGATCTGTTTGTCTCTTTTCTGCTTTGTTTGGCTCTGTTTTGGTTCAGTTTTGGTCTGTTCTGCTCTGCTTTGCTCTGACCTGCTCGTTTTGGCTCTGTATGGTTCTGTTTGGCTCTACAAGGCTCTATGGTGCTCTGTTAGGCTATGTTTTGCTCTGTTTGGCTCTGTTCTGCTCCGTTTGCCTCTGTTTGGCTCTGTTTGCTTCTGTTTTGTTCTGTTTTGCTCTGTTTGGCTCTGATCTGCTATATTTGGCTCTGGATGGCTCTGCAAGGCTCTGTGTTGCTCTGTATGTCTCTGTTTCCCTATTTTTGGCTCTGTTTTGCACTGTTTGGCTCTGTCTGGCTCTGCCAGGCTCTGTTTTGCTCTGCTTGGCACGGGTCTGCTCTGTTTGTCTCTGTCTTGCTCTGTTTGTCTCTGTTTCGCTCTGTCTAGCTCTGCTTGGCTCTGCCAGGCTCTGTGTTGCTTTGTTTGGCTGTGTTTGCCTATTTTCTGCATTGTTTGGGTCTGTTCGGCTCTGTTAGGCTCTGCTTTGCTCTGTTTGGCTCTGTTTTGCTCTGTCCCACTCTGCTTGTCTCTGTTTGACTCTTTCGGGCTCTGTTTTGATCTGTTTGCATCTGTTCAGCTCTGTCTGGCTCTCTTGTGCTCCATTTGGCTCTGTTCTGCTCTGTTTGTCTTTTTTTTGTTTTGGTTCGCTCTGTTAGGCTATGTTTTGCTCTGTTTATCTTTGTTTTGCTCTGTTTGTGTCTGTTTGGTTCTCACCTGCTCTTTTTGATCTCTATCGATCAGTTTGGCTCTGCAAGGCTCTATGGTGCTCCGTTAGGATATGTTTTGCTCTGTTTGGCTCTGTTTCGCTCTGTTTGTTTCTGTTTTGCTCTGTTTGGTTCTGCAAGGCTCTGTGTTGCTCTGTCTGGCTCTGTTTTGCTATGTCTGGCTCTGTTTTGCACTGCTTGGCTCTGTCTGGCTCTGCCAGGCTCTGTTTCGCTCTACTTGGCTCTGTTTTCCTCTGCTTGGCTCTGTGTTGCTCTGTTTGGCTCTGCTTCACTCTGTTTGACACTGGTCTGTGCTGCTTGGCTCTGTTTCACTCTTTCGTGCTGTTTTGCTCTGTTTGCATCTCTTCTGCTCTGTCTGGGTTTCGTGCGCTCTGTTTGGCTCTAATTGGCTCTCTTTGTCTCTTTTTTTGCTTTGTTTGGCTCTCTTTAGCTCTGTTTGGCTCTGTTTTGCACTGTTCGGCTCTGCCAGGCTCTGCTTTACTCTGCTTGGCTCTGTTTGGCACTGCCAGGCGCTGTTTTGCTCTGTTTGGCTCTGCTTTGCTCTGCCAGGCTCTATTTTGCACTGCTTGGCGCTGTTTGACTCTGTTTGGCTCTGTTTTGCTCTGTTTCGCTCTGTTTGGCTCTGTTTTGATCCGTTCTGTTCTGCGTGGCTCTGTTATGTTCTGCCTTGCCCTGTTTCACTGTTTGGCTCTGTTCAGCTCTGTTTCACTCTGTTTGGCTCTGTTCTGCTCTGTCTCACTCTGTCTGGCTCTGTTCGGCTCTGTCAGGTTCTGTGTTCCTCTGTTTGGCTCTGTCTCACTTTGTTTGGCTCTGCTTCCCTCTGCCAGCCTCCGTTTTGCTCTGCTTGGCTCTATTTGACTCTGTTTCACTTTGTTTTGCTCTGTTTGGCTCTGTTTGTCTCTTTTTCTTTTGCTTTGTTTGGCACTGTTTGGCTCTGTTCGGCTATGTCTTGCTCTTTTTGCCTCTTTTTGGCTCTGTTTTGCTCTGTTTGGCTCTGTTCTTCTCTCTTTGGCTCTGTTTGGTTCTGCCAGACTCTCTGTTGCTCATTTGGGCACTGTTTGGCTCTGTTTCTTTCCGCTGGGCTCCGTTTGCTTCGGTTTTGCTCTATTTCGTTCTCTTTGGCTCTCTTTTGCTCTGTTTGGCTCTGTTTGGCTCTGTTTGGTTCTGTTCATCTCTTGTTTGTTTTGTTTCGCTCTGTTTGGCTCTGTTAGGCTATGTGTTGCTCTGTTTGGCTCTGATTGGCTCTGTTTTGCTCTGTTTGGCTCTGTTCTCCTCTTTTTGGCTCTGTTTGGAAATGTTTGGCTCTGCCTGGCTCTGTGTTGCTATGTTTGGCTCTGTTTGGCTCTGCCTTGTTCTGTTTTGGTTTTTGTTCACTTTATTTGGCTCTGCCAGGCTCTGTTTTGCTTTGTTTGGCTCTGTTTTGCTCTGCCAGGCTCTGTTTTGCTTTGTTTGGCTCTGTTTTGCTCTGCCAGGCTCTGTTTTGCCCTGCGTGGCTCTGTTTGACTCTGTCTGGCTCTGTTCTGCTCTGTCTGGCTCTGTTTGCCTCTGTTGTGCTCTGCTTGGCTTTCTTGTGCCCTGTTTGGCTCTGTTTGTGCCATTTTCACTTTGTTTGGCTCTGTTTGGCTCTGGTAGGCTATGTTTTGCTCTGTTTGCCTCTGTTGTGCTTTGTTTGGCTCTGTTTTGCTCCGTTTGATTCTGTTTTAATGTTTCACTCTGGCTGTACCAGGCTCTGTTTCGCACTGCTTGGCTCTGTTTGACTCTGTTTGGCTCCGTCTTGCTCTGTTTGGCTCTGTTTGGCTCTGCTTTGCTCTGCCAGGCTCTATTTTGCACTGCTTAGCGCTGTTTGACTCTGTTTGGCTCCGATTTGCTCTGTTCTGCTCTGTTTCGCTCTGTTTTGATCCGTTCTGTTCTATGTGGCTCTGTTATGTTCTGCTTTGCCCTGTTTCACTCTGTTTGGCTCTGTTCAGCTCTGTTTCACTCTGTTTGGCTCTGTTCTGCTCTGTTTCAACCCCCACCTACGGCACCTCCCCATGCATATGCAAAATATGCAACACCTGCCCCTTCACTTCCTCTCTCCTCACCGTCCAAGGGCCCAAACACTCCTTTCAAGTGAAGCAGCATTTCACTTGCATTTCCCCAACTTATTCTACTGCATTCGTTGCTCCCAATGCGGTTTCCTCTACATTGGAGAGGCCAAACGTAAACTGGGTGACTGCTTTGCAGAACACCTTCGGTCTGTCCGCAAGAATGACCCAGACCTCCTTGTCGCTTGCCATTTTAACACTCCACCCTGCTCTCTTGCCCACATGTCTGTCCTTGGCTTGCTGCATTGTTCCAGTGAAGCTCAACACAAACTTGAGGAACAACACCTCATCTTCCGACTAGGCACTTTACAGCCTTCTGGACTGAATATTGAGTTCAACAACTTTAGATCTTGAACTCTCTCCTCCATCCCCACCCCCTTTCTGTTTCTTCCCCCTTCCTTTTGTTTTTTTCCAATAATTTATATAGATTTTTATTATCCCACCTATTCCCATTATTTTTAAATCTATACCTTTTATGCCCTTTTGGTCTTATTTCACCCCACCCCCACTAGAGCTATCTGTACCTTGCGTGTCCTGCTATCCATTCTTAATTAGCACATTCTTTTAGATAATATCACCACCTTCAACACCTTTGTTCTTTTGTCTGACATCTTTTGATTATCTACTCCTAGCACTGCTTGCTTGTCCCTACAACCACCCCCACTTTTCCCCCCACCTTAAACCAGCTTATATTTCACCCCTCTCCTTTTTTTACTTAGTTCTGTTGAAGGGGCATGAGGACTCGAAACGTCAACTTTGTTCTTCTCCGCCGATGCTGCCAGACCTGTTGAGTTTTTCCAGGTATTTCTGTTTTTTAGAGTCTTATTCTCTTTGAGTTTGATTAATTTAATATCTCTCCACTTTTTATTCTAAATCTGGTTATACAACTACTAATTTCATCTTTTAATCTTATGTCTACTTCATCTGACTCTCCAGTAAACACTTGTAAGTTTCCTCTCTGACATTTTTTTGCCAATCATTTTAAGATTGTACCTTCTGGTTCCTGGTGGAGGTATTAAATGAATATACTCTGTATCTGTATTTAGCAAGGAAGATGCTATTCATGACATATGGTAAAAGATCAGGTAATTCAGACACTAGAAGGGTTTAAAATTGAAAAGTTGGTATTAGAAAGGTTATCTGTACTTGAAGTTGATAACGCACCGAGACCAGATGAGATGCATCTAAGGGCAGTGAGGGAACTGAGGGTGGAAATTGCAGAGGCACTGGCCATAATTTTCCAGCCCTTCTTAGACTCAGGGATGATCCCAGAGGACTGGTGATTTGCAAACTTTACATCCCTCTTCAAAAAAGTGCGTAAATATAATCCTAACAACTACAGCCAGCAGTTTAACTTTGTGGTGGGGAAACTTCTAGAGACAATAAATCAGGAAAAAAATTAAAAGTCACATGGACAAATGTGGATTAATTAGGGAAAGTCAGCATTGATTTCTTAAGGGTAAGCCATGTTTAACTAACTTGCTGGAGTGTTATAAAGAGGTAACAGGGAGGGTTGATGAGGACAATGCTGTTGACGTGGTGTACATGGACTTCCAAAAGGTGTTTGACACAATGCTGCACAATATACTTGTGAGCAATGTTTATAGCTGATGGAATAAAAGGGCCAGTAGCAACATGGATACAGAACTGATTGAGCAACAGGAAACAGAGTAGTGGTTGGTGGATGTTTTTCATGCTGGAGAGAGGTTTGTAGTGGAGTTCCCTAGGGGTAAATGTTGGGACCCTTGCTTTTCCTGATATGTATTAATGATCTAGACCTTGGTGTATAGGGCACAATTTCAAAGTTTTCAGATGATACAAAACTTGGAAGTATTGAGAGCTGTGAGAAGGATAGTGTTGAACTTCAAAAGGTCATAGAAATATTGGTGGAATGGACGGACAGGTGGTAGATGAGGTTTAATGCAGAGAAACGCAAAATTATTCATTTTGATAGGAAGAACATGGAGAGACGGTGTAAAACCAAGCTACAACTCCAAAAGGGGAGTAGGATCTGAGGGACCTGGGTGTATATGTGCATAAATCATTGAAGGGAGCAGGGCAGTTAATGGTTAATAAAGCATAGTGTTCTTAGCTTTATTAATAGGGAACAGAGTACAAGAGCAAGAAAGTTATGTTGAACTTGTGTAAATCACTTTGGTCATTGTGCTTTAGGAAGGATGTGAAGACACTAGAGAGGGTACAGAAAAGATTCATGAGAATTGTCCAGAGATGAGGAGCTTCAGTTATAAGGATAGATAGTTGGGACTGATTTGCTTAGAGAGAAAAAGGCTGAGAGGAGATTTGATAGAGCTTTTCAAAAGTCATGAGGAGTCTGGACAGAGTAGATAGGGAGAAACTGTTCCCACTCATGACAGGATCGAGAACAAGAGGGCACAGATTTAAAGTAATTAGTAAAAGAAGCAACAGTGATATCAGGAGAAACTTTTTCACTGAGTGAACGGTTAAGGTGTAGAATGCACTGTCTGAGAGTGTGGAGGATGCAGGTTCAATTGAAACATTCAAAAAGGAATTAGACTGTTATCTGAAAAGGAAACAATGTACAGTGTACTTGGAGAAGACAACAGAATGGCACTAGGTGAATTGCTCATTCGGAAATTCAGTACAGACAATGGACTAAAAAGCCTTTTTCTGTATTGTAGCAATTCTGTGATTCTATCACTGGAGCAACTTCTCCCACTCTACGAGAACGGCACTCAGTAGATTGCTCATTTGGAGAGCCAGTGTAGACATGATGGGTGAAATGGACTCCTTTTTGCACTGTAAAAATTATGTGAAATTCTGTGAAAACCCCATTTAATTTTGATCTTCTATTAAATCTCCCCTGCTGTCAGGAAGATAACCTCATTCTCACCTTGCAACTTAAAATCCTCTCCTGGATGCAATACTAATAAATCTCCTCTGCACCCTCTTTTAAGGGTCCAATATCCTCTCTAAAGTGGTCACAATACTTCAGATGAGGCCTAACCAGTAATTTATAAAGGTTTAGCATGACATCCTTGCTTTTTTACTCTATTCCTCTGTATAAAATCCAGGATCGCTTATGCATTTTAACAGTTTTATAAAACTTATTCTGCCACTTGCACCCATTTGAGTCTGTGAACTGCCAGATTTATCTGTACCTTCACTCCCATTCAAATTGCATCATTTACACTACCCCTCATTCAACATGTATCACATGACTCTTCATGAGAAAGCTATAGTCTGTAGCATCTCAGTATAAGCTGTTGCCCAGATTTTGCATCTTGCATTGTTACCATTGGTTGCAACAACAATTTATTACCCACAGGGATGAATTTCCATGGTTTGAATTGCTTCTTTTCTGGGTCAGAGAGCTCAGCTGACATTGCAAGAACATAAACCTTGTCATTTAAAAGTTATTTCTGCTGTTAATTAGCAGCCCAAACTTTTTGTGCTGAGTTTAATTGGCAGTTAATCTGCAAGTGTAGTAATTTCTTAAAACTCACAGGGAGGCTCAGGGCAGAGTGGTGCAAAGCATCCAGCAACCTTTGAAGATCTGCAACTCGCGGGGTATCTTATCCTCTCTCACAAGTTGCTGGACTATTTACACGTTAGTAACACTATTGAATTCATCAATTTATTGGCTACAAAATCTAGACCAATGTTTGCTTCTATTGTAATCTTTTCATATCTTGTCAATTTGGGCAATTGCTACTTCAAATGCTTTCTGGTTTGATTTTTTTTTAATATTCTACTCACCTACTTTGTACCTGTCCTAATATCTCCTTATGTGGTTCAGTGTTAAATTTTGTCTGATAACGGTCCTGTGAAGTGTCTTGGGATGTTTCTATTACACTATATAACTGCAAGTTGTTGTTTAATTAGCATGATAAAGTACCATGCCTACCCTCTCTGAACCAGGATTTCAGACTGCAGCATTCATCATCTTTTTTATAAAAGGAATAGAATCAACTTGAATATGGGAATTAGTGGTGCAGTAACCAGGAATTTTATACTGGCTTGAGAACCTCTCACCCACTTTTACAGACTTTGATGAAACAAGGGGTCATGCATCTCCTCCTTCTTCTGCACCCTAAAAGATTTCTACTTACTATAGTTTCCAAAAAGCCATGACAGATTCATTACCCAGGTCCAGGTTAAATAGCAATTAGTATCCCATTGATAATGGGATACTAATCGGCCCCCAGGTTGCACAAATTCAGAAGCCTCCCAGCCGGCATATCAGCTACTAATTGCAGGGTTTCCAGCAGAAACCGGCATTAAGTCACAATGCTCCGACTCCATTCTCATCAGACAGGTTCAAATCGGCACAGGATTCCAATCTATAAATGTCACTTGGTACAGGTATAAACCAGTTACAATAGGTGAACAAAGAAGCAAAAAATCTTTTGAAATACTGTTCATGAACAAGACGGTTTACATAAAAGTCAAATATTGGAAGCTTTATTAAAGGAACAGAGTATAAAGGAACATTAATAGACATGATTGCTGGCAGACTTTCCTTTTGTTGATGTCGCCTTGCTAATGATTTGATGATCACATTGTTGGATGTCACACAGGTTTTAGTGTTACTGGATGACAAAGCAGCATCACAAGGAATACAATAAAATCATGTAATAATACCAGCCACACAGTACCAGACTGTGCATTAACTTTCACTTCAGCACATGGGACATTCTGCCCAGGCAGAATGCAGGATGTCTTATTCAAATTCTTAACGGATACTTGAAATGCTGGAGTCTAGAAAGATCGTCCAAGTCTTTACCGCAACAGCCTTGCTAAAACAGGAGTGATTAAACTCTAAACCACTGGATTCAAAGGCAATATTCTGTAGGTTAGACTGCAGTTTCCAAACCTGATGCAACAAAGATATGGCAAGCATTGGAAGGGCAGTGATTACCAGAATAGTCAAACAGTGATGGATTAGTACAATAATCATCCTCTGCCCAATATGTACACATCACCTTCCTGGAATTTGGAGCAGAGATAGACCTTGTTTGTTGATGGGACCTATGGATGTTATTTGTGTAGGAGGAACTCTGAGGAGGTGCCAGTGGGGTGAATTCTGATACAAAGTCCTTCTTGGATTGCCTAAGGATATCCTGTGACCAAACAAAAGCAGTTATTAGTTTTACGAGGAACAAAATTAGAACAATCTTACCGTTGGAGATTCCACAATTCACAATCATAGGTTACGGGATTGTGGGTCTATTAGGAAAGGGGAGATTGTGGAAAGGGAAATTATAGGATTGTGGGTGTTTTGTGGAATGGGAGGCTGTGGGTGGATTGGGGAAGGGTAGATTATGGAATTGTGGGTGGATTGGGGAAGGGTAGATTATGGAATTGTGGGTGGATTGGGGAAGGGTAGATTATGGAATTGTGGGTGCATTGCAGAAGGGGAGATTGTGGGTCAACTGGGGAACAGGAGGGCTGGTTTAAGTCAAATGTTCCTTGAAGACTTGGTCTCTGAAAGTTCCAGCAGGTAGAAACACTGGTGGCCACTGTCTCTCCTTCCCCTCATCATCTATACTTCTTGCTGTTTAGGTGGTGGTGAGGGCTGTGTCATTATGTTGACAAAGTTGTAGAGCACGCAGCAAGCAACGACAGATCTGACAATCCATGTGAGGGTGTGCCACAAAGCTCTCTGGGAAGCACAAACAGAATCCTAGCTTGAGCACGCCAATTGTTTGCCCGACGATGTTCCTTATTGCAGCTTGGGTCTCATTGCGGGCCTGCTCTATGTCTGTGCCCGGGCCCAGGCTCCTGACAGGAGTTGTGAGCCATGCCCAGAGTCTACATACCTTTTCAGCCAATAGCCAGGCTGTAACCTGGAGGTCTGGTTTGAATAAAGGTGACATAAGAGCACTGGCGCAGGATGGAAGTTAAAACTACTGCTAGCACAGCGGTCAGAGAATTCTCTCTGTCAATAGGGAAGAAAATGTAAGTGTTCTTCCCAGTAGAGAGAGACCCTGGAACTTTCCAGTTAATATTCTGAAAGATGTAGCTGATGTTACAAAGAGCCCATAGCCTAAAGGTTAAGAGCCACAGTGATCTTGACAATCATAGGCACTTCCGAGGCCTGGTGGAAGGTTGGAGCTGTAGCTGCACTGGATGACTTGGCTCAGTGACAGTCTCCTCGATGAAGCAAAGGTACCTCAGGTACCCCCTCAGTGAGGTAAATGTAGAAGAAATGCTCCCGGAAAATGTGTTACGACTCCAGCCTGTTCTTCAGTGCACTTATCCCTCCCTCTCGCTCTTCGCTATCTTCCTTGTTGCATCCCTTCCCCCAGCAATGAGATCACCCATGACTGCAGCCAAACTATTTCTGAGACAGCCAACAACAACTGTGCAAACAAAGTGAACCTTCTGAGAGTCAAAAAACGCCCAGAAGCTAACAAGTTAACCAGCAGCCTGAAATGAGAAACCAGCAACTGGTTTCACACGATACCTTTAACTACTGCTGGAGAGGGGGCTTCCTCCTTACTGACACTTTGTGTTATGTAAAGTTAGCAATGGATCAGTAAAGCGCTGGGATGATCAATAATGGAAAACAGGAAGCTAGCAGAAGCACGGGACCCTAATCTGAAGATGGAGCTGAGATAGAAAATCAGCCATGGTCATTATTCTATATATAAATAAAACATACCCAATAGATTTAAAGTACCTGATATGTAAACCCTGTAGATTAAGTGTACCTGGTAATATGTACACTTTAGATGGAAAGTGCCCAAAATATATTCACTATTGATTACAACTGCCCCGCAATATATACTCTACAGTTTAAAAGTGTAGTTTACCACTGTATACCTGAAGTGCTGTTGTGTATATACTTTGCAAATTGAAATGTTGACAACTGCTCATTTCAAAACACAGTTCCACTTTGTGATTACTATTTATCAAGATGAATCAAGACCAGACCCTATTAGTCACTAGGTCTTAGCTGAACCTTTCCTCACAGGGTGCTCAGGTGCCAGATGTCAGGGAGAGAAGCAGAGTGGAGCAGACCTGCAGGAGGAACACATAGTGGGGAGCAGGTAAATACAGCCTATGAAGTGCTGAAAAACGGCACTGACCTTCAGGGAGAGAGGTGGACCTTGTGGGAGGAACATTGACTGGGGGAGAGCAGGTGCGTCCAGAGTTTAGAAAAAAAGGTGAACAGGGACATCACAGGAAAGCTGGTTGGTGAGTAACTGCTGTTAGGGTGTGTGTGTATATATATATATATATATATAAAGTGCTGGAAATCAGAAAAAGATAATTTTTGAAATAACCCTTAAGTGGCTACCTTATAATTGATTGAGACACAATAGCAAAAGGAAAGTAGGAAGTTGATGAGTCTACTGTTTCATTTTTAAGTGGTGGCAGTTATACTATGGTTTAAATTATTACAGTAAGTGGTAGTGAAGGAGAGATATTAATTTAAAAAATTAAGAAAATAATTAATTAGTTAATTAGAACACAATAAGGATGACAGGGCAGGTGATGTGTTGCAGCTGCAGTATGCAGAGGCTGATGAACACCAGTGTGATCCAAGGCAACATCTGCAGGAAGTGAAGAACAGCTTCAGTTCAGTTCAGTAAGCTGGAAACCCAGCCACAGACGCTGCAATGCATCAGGGATGCATAAAGTTACCCAGACATTTTGTTCCAGAAGGCAGTCACACCCCTTAGGATAGGGTCGTCTGATTTGTTCCATGGTCAGGGAGAGAAGGATGCGACTGCTGTTATGAACGGCACCCAGGCGAGGTCCCCTAATGTGTTAACTTCCTGAAAAGGACCTCAGTTTTGTTACACTCCCAGGTGAGGAGGAATGAGCTGGCTCCCCTTCTTTATTCAACCCCCTCGGTTGGTCACAACAAGGCTAATTTAAAGGAGATCCCTTCCCTGTGGATATGTTTTTCCAGTCCAAATGTATTTTTTTTAGAAGGAGCCAATTTAGCCAGGCTTTCTTGAGTCAAAGAAAGAGTAAGTTTATTAGTTACTAAAACCCAAGAAAAATAATAAAAATGCAACACACATGCACACAGATCAGAAATGAGAAGTTAAGAGTCCAAAATAAAAGTTAAAAAAATATATAAATCAGTCTTTGGCTTGTCCGTGAGGCATAGATGGTGTTACGTTATGGCCGTTAAGTTGGGTGATTCCGATAGAGCTAACTTTGGCAATTTTGCAGAGGTGTGGAGACACTTGGTTCTGCAGGGTGGCTGAAAGGTGGTACAGGAAGCCATTCAAGTGATGGAGTAAATATGAATGCAGTGGTAGTAGGAGATAGTTTAATCAGGAGGGTAGACATAGTTTCTCTGCAGATGACATGAGGGATGCAGAAGGCTCCGTTGCTTGTCCAATGCCAGGGTTTGGGGCATCTGCTCGGGGCTAGAGAGGAACTCGCATTTGGAGGGTAGGAACCAGTGGGTGTGGTCCATGTGGGAACCAATAACATAAATAGGTCTAGTAGGTTCTGCATAGGGAGTATGACCAGCTAGGGGCTAAATTAAAAAAAACAGAATGTCAAAGATAATAATCTTTGGATTATTACCTGAGCCATGGGCAAATTGGCATAAAGTGAATAAGATTAGAGAGATGAATGCATGGTTCAAAGAGCGAGAAACACAGATTTTGATTCATGGGGTACTGGCATCAGTACTGGGAAAAGTGGGAGCTATGACATTGGGATGGGCTTCACCTGAACAATACATGGACTAGTGTTCTGGCATGTCGTATAACAAGGGCAGTAGAGAGGGCTTTAAAGTAAATTGTAGGGGGAAGGGATCATGTGAGAGGAGATATAGAAAATCAAAGGGAAACAACAAGGTAATAGAGCAAGGTAGCAATTTACCAGAGTGTGGCAGGAAGGGACAGAGGAACAAACTCAAGTGTGAACCACCAGATAAGGCCAAAGATTGTAAAAATGCTAAAAGTACAAAGTTAAAGGATCTGTATCCGAATGCGCACACCATCTGTAACAGAATAGATGAACTGTTGAATAGAACTAAATATGTATGACTTGAAAGCCATTACAGATACCTGGTTGCAAGGTGGCCAAGGCTGGGGTTTGAATATTGAAAGGTATTTGACATTTCGGAAAATCAGGAAGCTAGAAAAAGGAGGTGGATTAGTTTTGTTAATTAAGGATCTCATTATACAGTAACGAGAGATTACATTAGCTCAGAAGAGCAAGATGTAGAATTAGTTTGTGTAGAGATAAGAAATAGGAAAGACAAGAATGCACTGTGGGATTACTTTATAGGCCCCCTAACAGTAGTTACACTGTAGGATAAAGTATACAGGAAAAAATTAATGGAATGTGTCAGGAAGGTACCACGATAATCATGGATTACTTTATTCCACATGTAGATTGGGCAAATCATATTGGCAAAGGCAGCCTGGGAAATGACTTTGTTGAGTGTATTCAGGACAATTTCTTAGAGCAATATGATCCAGAGCTAATTAGGGAGCAAGCTGTTCGAGATCTAGTAATGAGAAATGAGACAGAATTAATCAATTACCTCATGATAAAGGGGCCTCCAGGCTACAGTGATCATAACATGATCGAACTTCATATTCAGTTTGAAGGAGAAAAGTGAGAGTCTAAGGCTATTGTTTTAACTCTAAAGACAGGTAATTATAAGGGTATGAAGGCAGAACTAGCTAAAATGAACTGGAAAACTAGGTTGAAATGTCAGACAGTAGAGATGCAGTGGAAGATCTTTATGATGATATTTAATAACTCTCAGCAAAGTTATCCCAGGGAGAAAGAAAGACTCTTTGAGAAGGATGTATCACCTGTGGCTAAATAAGGAAGTTAAGGATAGTATCAAATTGAAAGGAACACTGTACAAATCTGTGAAGATTAGTGGTAGGTCAAAAGATTGGACAGATTTTAAGAGCTAACAAAGATGACTAAAAGAATAATAGAGAGAGAAAGTAAAGTTCGAGAGAAAGCTAGCTAGTAATATAAAAGCAGATAGTAAAGAGTTTCTACAAGTATTTAAATAGGAAAAGATTAACTAAAGCTAGTTTTGGTCCTCTAGAGAAAGAGTCTGGGGAATTGATAATGGAAATCAAGGGAATGAGACATTGAACAGGTATTTTGTATCTATCTTCACTGTAGAAGACTTAGAAAACTTCCCAAAGAAACTTGAAAATTAAGAGGTGAATGGGAGGAACTTAAAACAATCACCACCAGCAGGAACAAGGTACTGGGAAAACTATTAGACCCAAAGGCTGATAAGTCACCAGGACCAGATGGTCTGTATCCTAGGGTCTTAAATGAAGAGGCTGCAGAAATAGTAGAAGCATTGGTTATAATCTTTCAAAATACCTTAAATTCTCAAGGGTCCCAGTGGATTGGAAAATACCAAATGTAATACCTTTATTCAAGAAAGGAGGGAGACAGAAAGGAGGAAACTGTAGGCCAGTTAGCTTAACATCTGTTATATGGAAATTGCTAGAATCCATTATTAAGGAGTTTCTAACAGGATACTTAGAAAATCATAATGTGATCAGGCAGAGTCAACATGGTTTTGTGAAAGGGAAACCATCTTCAACTAATTTATTAAAAGTTATTTGAGGAGGTAGCAAGCAAGGTGAATAAAGGGGAACCTGTCGATGAGTCCCAAAGAAGAGTCATATTAGACTCAAAACGTTAACTCTGTTTCTCTCTCCACAGATGCTGCCAGACCTGCTGAGATTTTCCAGCACTTTGATTTTTTAAATTTTATAACCTGTAGATGTGGTGTACTTGGATTTCCAAAAGACATTTGATAAGGTGCCGCATCAAAGGTTACTACACAAGATAAGAGCATAGGATGTAGGTGGTAACATATTTGCATGGATAAAGAATTAGTTATCTAATAGGAAGCAGAGAGTTGGGGTAAATGGATCATTTTCGGGCTGCCGCAGAGGTCAGTGCTGGGCCCTCAGCTATTTTCAATCTATATCAATGACTTGGATGAACGTTCAGAATTTAAGGCAGCTAAATTTGCTGATAACACCAGGGTAGGTAGGAAAGTAACTTATCAAGAGGAGTCTGCAAGGGGACACAGATAGGTTAAGTGAGTGGGCAAAAATTTGGAATTTGAAGTATAATGTGGAACATGTAAATTTGTCTACTTTGGTAGGAAAAACAAGAAAACAGTATAATATCTAAATGAAGAGAGAGGGATCTGGTTGCCTTGGTATATAAATCCCTAAAAAGTTCATATGCAGATGCAGCAAGCGATTAGGAAGGCAAATGGAAAGTTGGTGTTTATTACAAGGGGAATTAAATAAAAAGTAGGGAAACTTTACTGCAACTGTACAGACCCATCTGGAATACTATGTACAGTTTAGGTCTCCTTATTTGAAAAAGGATATAATTGCATCAGAAGTAGTTCAGAGAAGGTTCACCCAGCTCATTCCTGGGATGAATAGGTTATCTTTGGAGGAAAGGTTGGCCAGGTTATGCCTACACCGTTGAAGTTTAGAAGACTGAGAGGTGATCTTATTGAAAGCTATAAGAACCTGAGGGGACTTTTTTTTATTCGTTCATGGGATGTGGCTGGCTGGGCCAGCATTTATTGCCCATCCCTAACTGCCCTTGTTCAGAGGGCATTTAAGAGCCAAGCGCGTTGCTGTGCATCTGGAGTCACTTGCAGGCCAGACTGGGTAAGGATGGCACATCTCCTTCCCTAAAGGACACTAGTGAACCTGATGGGTTTTTACAACAATCAACAATGGTTTCATGGTCATCATTAGACTTTTAATTCCAGATTTTTATTGACTTCAAATTCCACCATCTGCCCTGGCAGGATTCGAATCCCAGAGCATTACCCTGAGTCTCTGGATTACTAGTCTAGCACCAATACCACTACGTCAGAGTGCTGAGAGGATATTTCCCCTTATGGGAGAGGCTAAAACTAAGGGACAAAGTTTAAGAATAAGAGGTCTCCCTTTTAAGATGGAAATGGGAAAAAAAAATTCTCTCAGAGGGTTATCAGTGTGTGGAATTCTCTTCCCCAGAGATCAGCGGAGGCTGGGTCACTGGACTTATTCAAGGCTGAGTTAGATAGACACGGGAGGCTTGCGTTATGGGGGCAGTGGGCAGGAAGGGCAGACAGGAAAAGTGGAGTTGAGACCACAGCCAGATGAGCCATGAGCAGGCTTGAAGGGCCAAATGGCCCACTCCTGCTCGTATGTTATATGTTATTATGACTTTCCAGGAAATACAGCAGATATCCCGATTACAAAGGTAAACCAGGTTTTCACTGAAATTCTGGCAACCAGCACTGTGGTTGTATTTGTACCAGACTGCAGAGGTTCAAGAAGGCAGCTCACTACCACCTTCTCTAAGGCAATTAGGGATGGGCAATAAATGCTGGTCTTGCCAGTACCACCCACATCCCGTGATAGAATAAAAGTAAGTTAAGGCAATGGAGCAGGAGCTGCTGTGATGAAATTCCCAGTCCATGCCACAATCTTCAGAACAGCTGGTCTGCCTGCTGTTTCAGCTATTCGTGTTTGTCATATCCACTGAAAATACCACAACATTAATGAGGTCTGAAGAACAGTGAGGCAAGGGGGTACACATTGTGTGGTACATGCTAAATCACATCTGACCCCACCAGCGTTTGTAGGATTAAGCAGAGGACCCTTCAGTAGCATGGCAATAGTGTGCCCATGCCAGCAAAAGTTCACCTCCAGTGCCTGCCTACCCAGGAAGGCCTGCCATACCAGCTGACGTTAGCCTGCTGGGAAGGTTATGGGCCCCCAAAACACAAAGAATACGTTCCCCATCAGCTCCTTTATAAGGTGTCAGAAACACTTAAATGCTGGAGGGCCTGGAGTCTAGGCCATGAACCTGGGACCCTCAGATTAGGTCTACATGTTTTCTCTAGTGGTCTGGTTCCAAGGCGTATCACTAAATGGAGTGCTGCAATGTAGGAAATGACTGTCTACAGTCCCTGGTCCAGCCCTTCTGCACCAATTGCATATTAAGGGGCACATGCATATGGTGCCATTTACAAGGGCCCGTGGTAAACCTAATGTCGGGCTGGGGCCTGGATTCTCTAGCTTCAGGATTAATTGTTGGCCCTTCTGATGCAGTTCTGCCAGAGAAGTGTTGGAATTTTCCAGAAGTATGAGTTTTTGAAGCATTGGTTTTTCAATTGGCTCAAAATATGGTTGTGTTCCTTGTTACACCAGAGAATAAACAAGAAAATATGTAGAGAGAAGCAGGCAGAGTGGAAAATTATGAATTATCAAAAATATGTGGCTATTACCCAACACTTTACATTACGCCTCAGCAGTTGATTGCACTCTCCAAAGAAGTGGTTTCACGTTGTTTTCAGAACCTGTTATTACATTGCCAGCTTTATTTTTGAGCATCTCCTGCAATGAGGAGAAACTCCTTTTAAAGCAAGAAGATGTTTACGTTAAACAGGAGGAAACATTCCCCAAAATGGGCTTCTCTTTATAAAAGCATACTTAAACGCTCATTTTTCTTAAACTAAATAT
This sequence comes from Isurus oxyrinchus, assembly GCA_026770705.1. NCBI lineage: Eukaryota > Metazoa > Chordata > Chondrichthyes > Lamniformes > Lamnidae > Isurus > Isurus oxyrinchus. The sequence goes on along the minus strand of JANJGN010000011.1, from coordinate 163,355,640 downwards.
TCAAATTTAACAAACATTCGATTTATTAACCTATTTAAAGCACCTGAATTTGGATCTGGATTATAACCCAAATCGGTTAAATAAAGTAAAAACATTGAAATTCCAGGTGCTCCAATCCATCGCTGGAAATGTGCTGCCAAAGGGAATTTTTTCATCACAGTGCCACAGCTATGACCCCAACCCAATCTCCGAACTGTGTTTTTCCAGAGAAGCTCCAATAATAGATGCCCAATTTGGGCAACAATCTCACACAAGTTACATATTTGATTTAATTACAATTAGCACCAAATGGATCTGTACGTACTCACCTGTACCCCAATTCCATATTATATGCAAGGTATGTCTCTCTCTTTACCCAAGCTTAATATTATATACACATCTGTCCTTACTCTAGCTCATTGTTGTAAAATAGGGAAACCCAGTAGCTAATCTGCGCAAATCAAGGTCCCACAAACAGCAATGTGATAATTACTATATAATCTGTTTTGGTGCTGTTGATTGAAGGATAAGTATTGGTCAAGACACTGGGGAGAACTCCCGTTTTTCAAAATAGTGGTTGGGGGATCTTTTACGCCCACCTGAGGGGTCAAATGAGGCCTTAGTTTAACGTCTCACACAAAAAATGGCACCTCTGAGTGTGCAGCATTCAGTACTACACTGAAGCCTGCCCTATGTGCTCAAATATCCGGAGCAGGGCTTGAACTCATAACCTTCTGACTCAGAATCAAGAATGCTACCCATTAGCATGAAGCTTCCTCATCCCAGGCAGATTTACACACAACCTCTCTTCACTGCAAGACCCAGATTTATATGCCTGTTCATTTTTGCAATTGGTTAAGTTATTTTACACAGAATCTTCTCCTGTACTTTTGCTTATTAGAAGAGCAATGAAGTTATGCCCGGTGAGTTAGGCAGCACTGTCCACCAGTGCGTCACACCAAGCAGAAGGACACATTCCTCCAGTAGTCCCAAAAGCAATGCTTATGGAGGCTGCAGTTTATCACGGAAGCATTACTGACCTATGTCACACGCTGCAAATGGAATTAGTCCACTTCCCCTCCGGTTCCCACACATGGTTGTAAAGGTTCTTATTGCCCTTAGCTTTTATGCTATGAGGTTATTCCAGGCTGCTACTTAGGACATTGGTAACTTTTGCAGTCAGATTTGCATTGATACAGAAAGCAATTCACAGATGTCTTGTTTACCAGAGCAAACAATTTCATCTCCTTCTCCATGGAAAACCAACAGCCACAGACAACACATTGTGGGACAATACCCAATAGTCCAAGGAGTCATAGATTGTACTGGCATGGCTCAGCATTGGTCCTTGTTCCATTTCATGACTAAAATCATGAGAAAGAGATTTCATTCTGGGTCTCTAACTGGTTTGGGACCAATAGCTTTGCATTATGCAAATGAAAGCTCACTTGCTGTCAGTTACCATGATGCATTGATTTTAAGGTACTGAATGATGTCAAACTGCTTCACCCAGAAAGGTAAGTGCATGGGCAGCTCCTCAGAGATTAAGGTTATCCTTTGGTTCATGATACCTGTGTATTTTCCCAAGATACCAGCTGACATCAATATTATGACATTCATTCATGTGTCAAAATAATAACTGAGCATATAATCAGTAAACTATCATAAAGGCAGTATTGAGTGAGTGCTGCACTGTTGGAACGCAATATTGAGGGAGCACTGCACTGACGAGCAGCATTAACCTTCATGATCTGTCAACTGTCATTCACTAGGTAGCGCTCTCATCACTGAGTCATAAGATCACTCCAGAGACTTGAGCACATAACTCAGCTGACACATCCAGTCCAGTACCGAGGGAGCACTGTTCTGTTGGAGGGCGTAGTACTAAGGTTGCTGTACTGTTCGAAAGGCAGTACAGAGGGAAAGCTACACTGTCGGAGGGAGAGGACTGTGCAAGCATTGAATTGTTGAAGGAGTTATTGTAGATGGGCACCACTGAGGGAGGACTGCACCTTTAGAGGTGCTGTCTTTCAGAAGAGACAATAAACCAATGTTCTATCTGCCTTCTCAGATGGATGTAAAAGATAACATGGCACTATTTAAAGAAGAGCAGGAGTCTTGGTCAGTATTTATCCTCAAATCAACATCGTTAAACAGATTATTTGGCCATTATTGCAATGCTGTTTGTGAGAGTTTGCTGTGTGAAAATTTGCTGCCACATTTCTTACATTAAAACAGTGACTCCACTTCAAAAGTACTTCACTGGCTATAAAGCACTTTGGAATGTCCTTAGGATATGAAAAGCTGTATACAAATGCAGGTATTTCTTTCTTTCTGTCAATATGTGGCCACCTGAGCTCCATTACCATGTCTAAAAAAGCTCAGAGCTCCTCTTCATGTCTTCACATAAAAACACTTCCACATCTTTCCACAACCAACATTTGCTCACCTAACAACAACTTTACTCCTACTATAAGTATCATGAAAATTCACCTCATGTTTCTGCCTGCTGTTGTTCATCCTGGTTCTTCCCTTCATGCCAGGGTATGAAGTACACTCTTTTAACCCTAGGCTTGTGCTTCTCCTAGTGCAGAGAATGGCTGTCTATTTTTAAAATGTTTTTGGGGAATGCTGTGTTATTCTATAAAGAAGGGTGTGTGCGTGTGTGTGTGTGTGTGTGTGCGTCCCTCTATGTCTGTGTCTGTATGACTGTGTCTGTGTGTGTGTGCCTGTGTGTGCGTGCGTGCGTGCGTGCGTGCGCGTGTGTGTGTGTGTGTGTGTGTGTGTGTGTGCCTGTGTGTATGATTTAATTAGGCTGGGCAAGAGATTGATAGGAGTTAGGTTGTCTGAAGGGTTTAAAAAAAAGAGGTCAAAAGAAACATGCTTTCATCTTGCAGGAGTTCCATAAGTAAATAGCAGTGGGGACATTATGCCTTACTGACCCAAAAGCAAAGACAATATAGAAACATAAAGGGTTTTATATTTTGGAAGGATTTGAGTTTCAAAGAGGCGTGAGAACAATGGAACCAGAGATGAAAGAGAAAAAAAAAGATATTTTAGAGTTACTGTAGCTTAGCTAGAGAAAACTGGAGTTGTTGAACTATAGCTGAAGCTCTGGAATGGGAGAGGATGCTGTTTAAACCAACTATCCAGTCAAGCCAGAAAAGTTTTGGGCTGCAGCAAGCAGTTTTATTCTGAAGTGGATTCCATCGCAGAGTGGAAGAGGGTACAGGTAATGTGGTATGGCTTTTTGAAGCTACAGCTGTTTACCTTGTGTAATATTACTGGATTTCTTTAGAGTTAACTTTAGAGTTAGGAAGGCAAATGAAATGTTGGTCTTTATTGCAAAGGGAATGGAGTATAAAAGTAGAGTGTTGCTACAACTATATAGGGCATTGGTGAGACCACACCTAGAGTATTGTGTACAGTTTTGGGCACAGACTTGGGAGTGGTGCCAGAGGACTGGGGAATTGCAAACTTTACACCCTTGTTCAAAAGAAGTTGCAAAGATAAGCCCAGTAACTACAGGCCAGTCAGTTTAACTTCAGTGGTGGGGAAAATTCTAGAAACAATATTTCTGAACAAAATTAATTGCCACACGGACAATTGCAGATTAATTAAGGAAAGCCGGCATGGATTTCTTAAGGGAATGTTTAACTAACCTACTATGGTTTTTTGAAGAGGTAACAGAGGGTTGATAAGGCAATGTAGCTGGCGTGGTGCAAATGGACTTTCAAAAGACATTTGATACAGTGCCACATAATAGACTTGTGAGCAAAGTTAAAGCTTGTGGAATAAAATGGACAGTATGGACATGGATAGAAAATTGGCTGAGTGACTGGAAATAAAGAGTAGTGGTTAATAGATTGTTTCAGGTGGAAAATGGTTTGTCGGGGAATTCCCCATGGATCAGTGTCAGGACACTTGCTTTTCCTGACATACATTAATGATCTAGACCTTGGTGTACTGGGCACAATTTCAAAGTCTGTGGATGATAAAAACTTGGAATCATTGTGAACTGTGAAGAGGATAGTGTTTAACTGCAAAAGGACATAGGAAAGTTGGTGGAATGGGCAGACAAGTAGCAGATGAAGTTCAATGCAGAGAAATGTGAGGTGATTCATTTTGGTAGGAAGAACATGGAGAGGCTGTATAAACCAGGGGGCACAACTCTAAACCAGGGGGCACAACTCTAAACCAGGGGGCACAACTCTAAACCAGGGGGCACAACTCTAAACCAGGGGGCACAACTCTAAACCAGGGGGCACAACTCTAAACCAGGGGGCACAACTCTAAGCCATGGGGCACAGCTCTAAACCAGGGGGCACAGCTCTAAACCAGGGGGCACAGCTCTAAACCAGGGGGCACAACTCTAAACCAGGGGGCACAACTCTAAACCAGGGGGCACAACTCTAAACCAGGGGGCACAACTCTAAACCAGGGGGCACAACTCTAAACCATGGGGCACAACTCTAAACCAGGGGGCACAACTCTAAACCAGGGGGCACAACTCTAAACCAGGGGGCACAACTCTAAACCAGGGGGCACAACTCTAAACCAGGGGGCACAACTCTAAACCAGGGGGCACAACTCTAAACCAGGGGGCTCAACTCTAAACTAGGGGGCACAACTCTAAACCATGGAGCACAACTCTAAACCAGGGGGCACAACTCTAAACTAGGGGGCACAACTCTAAACCAGGGGGCACAACTCTAAAGGTAGCAGAAGGGCCTGGGTGTATAAGTCATTGAAAAGGGCAGGACAGGTTGAGTGTATGGTTAATTAAGCATACAATATCATGGGCTTTATTAATAAAGCCATAAAGTACAAGAGCAAGGAGGTTAAGTTCAGCTTGTATAAGACACTAGTTCGGCCTCAGCTGGAATATTGTGTCCAGTTCTGGGCACCACATTTTAGGAATGAGGTGAAAGCATTGGAGAGAGTGCAGAAAAGATTCATGAAAATGGGTCCAGGGATGAGGAACTTTAGTTACAAGGATTGATTGGAGAGGTTGGAATTGTTTTCCTTGGAGAAAATAAGGCTGAGAGGAGATTTGATAGAACTATTCAAAATCATGAGGGGTTTGGACAGAGCAGATAGGGTAAAACTGCTTCTATCATGAGGGAATTGAGAATGAGAAAGTGAACGAAGCAAAAGTGACATGAAGAAAAACTCTCTCATGCAGCAAGTGGTTAAGGTCTGGAATGCACTGCCTGAGTATGTTGTGGAGGCAGGTTCAACTGAAGCATTCAAAAGGGAATTGGACTGTTATCTGAAGGAGGAAGAATGTGCAGGGTTACTGGGAGAAGGAAGGGGAATGGCACTAAGTGAATTGCTTACTTTGTGAGCCAGTGCAGACACAATGGACCCAATGGCCTCCTTTCGTGTTCTAACAATTCTGTGAACACAGTTTGAAAATATGGGGTTTCCCATTTAAGACAGAGATGAGGAGGGATATCTTCTTTGTTGTTAGTCTTTGGAATTCTCTTCCACAGAGGGCAGTGGAGGCTGAGTCACTGAATATATTCAAGGCTGAGTTAGACAGATTTTTGGTTGACAATGGAGTCAGAAGTTATGGGGTAATCAGGAGCCTGCGTGTATTAACAACTCCCTCCACAATTACACATTATGGTAGAAAAAGCAAAGATTTAGGGAGAAAAAAACTGAAAAAAATTGGGAAATAATGAAGTTCCAGGAACTGACTAAGTCCAGGCATTGCTGATCTATAAATGGACTATCAGATGCCTCTTGTACTCTCTTTTGTGGGGGGCTGCTGTATACATAATCTACTGAATGGACCAAGTTTACTTTAACAGCATTCCTTTGTCTTCATCCTCTAACTGAGAACGACAAGAGCAACAAGGTCATGATAACACCATCAGCTCCGGGAACAGAACATCATGAAGTCATGTATAGCACTGCTCCATCACAGTAGTTCAATCAATAGCCTGAAATGCCCCACCCGATTCTAATGTTGGAACACTATTAGCACAAAGACTGCAGTGATTCAAGGAAAAAATCTGTCACCACTTTAGAGCATTAGGAATGGCAATAAAAGCGTAACTGATATCTTGAGAATAAATGGTTTTAAAAAGAGTCAACCATTAAGGAATCCAGAGGAATTAAATTGCAGTTATCATCCTCATTACTGAATTCATTTTTTAAAAAAAATCCATTTTCTGAATGTTTTCTCTAGCTCGTGAGGCCTACTCTCATTGCACCATTTATGATGCTCTAAGTACAGTACCTGGACTCACTTCCCAGGAACTTTCCATCACCCAAGTGAGAAAAGGAAGGTTCAGCAGCTACTACAAACTGCCTAACTTGACATGACTGATAGATGCTGGTATAATCACTTCCCATTCACATTGCTCAAAAAGATCAAAGGTTACTCATTTGGTTTAATTATGAACAGACTGGGAGCCTTGGCTCTAGCCAATTTATTTTCAGGAGAACCTCCTTTGAAGGGATGGTTTGTTATCTTTTAAGCATGCACTGATAGTAGTTACCACAATGACACTGAAAAGCCATCTCTCACGCACCTTGAAGATAGAGGGAAGCAGAGTCACCTTTTTTTCCTTTAGAAACTTAGACTACTGGATGTCTGGGAAAGCATAAAGATGGTAGACTGTTCAGCAGAAAGGTGCTTTCGCTTTGCCTGTGTTTTTCCAGGTGAAAGTAGGACATGGGAGCCCAATATTCATTTACAAACAATGTAGGATGAGTAGTCAGGAGCAGCAAAGGAAGGGCAGAGGAGAGAGAAACACAAGGGACAAATCTGGTTAAAGGCAACAACAGAGAAAGCTGTGTATAACATATACGGAAACTTGTGCAGAAAGTGTGCACAACACATGCAGAAAGTGTGCACAACACATGCAGAAAGTGTGCACAACACATGCAGAAAGTGTGCACAACACATGCAGAAAGTGTGCACAACACATGCAGAAAACCATGACACGTATAGACATTTTGAACAACAGATACAGAATTCTGTACACAAATGTTTGACAAACTGCTAACATTTCCAAGATGAAAGTGTGCAACTTTTATTTCTTTTAAAAAATGAATTTAGGTTGAACGCACGTTCAAAGAAACAGATCTTCGGAAACAACACATTTCACTCCCTGTGAGAAGGAGGTGACAAGTCCAAATGTGCACCAATTTGCTGGGAAGCACAGTGCAAAACAGAAGATCAAAGGTTTGATTGCACATAACTGCAGTCTCCAGGATCAAAAAAAAGTGCCTGTGCACCATGATGATGGTGAAATGAGCTTGTCATGGCTGAAACATGTCAGAGTTATGCATATTTCATAGCTGGAAAGAGACTGAACACATAGCTGAAAGGTGCCTCTATGCTGCTGGGAGCTGTCAATTCATGGCCAAAATATGCCTGTTGCACAGCTAAAACATGTCTGCGTAAGGTTGAAATTGTTTTCTGCATGCTGAAACATGTCTGCTCTATTGGCCAGAATGTGGACTGTGAAATGTGCCTGTGCATGGTTGAAAAGGCATCAATACGGGTCAAACTGATTTATGCATGCATGAAACGCACCCATTGCAAGGCCAAAATGTGTCTTTGTTTGGCAAAACTTGCTTGAACATGCTAAAACGTGCATTTCTTCAAGCTCTGACAATGCAAATTGTACTCTGCTGATGAGAACTCCAATCTCCAGGCCATGTTCCTTATGAGTTATCGGCATACATAGCAGCTTTTCCATCATCTGTAGAAAGCGTTTCCAGGGGGAAACATTTAGGTGAAGCATCAAGGCAGCATTTAACACAATGTGACATCAAGGGGCCCTACCAAAATTGAAGTCAATGGAAATCAGGGGGAAATCTCTCCACTGGTTGGAGATATACCTAGCAAGCAAATGGTTGTGGTTTTGGAGGTCAATCGTCTCAGCCCAGGATGTCCCCTGGGAAGTGTCCAAGGATCTTCAGTTGTTTCATCAATGGCCTTCTCTCCATCATAAAGTCAGAAATGGGGGTGTTTATTGATGATTCCATTAACAATTCCTCAGATAATGAAACTGTCTATGCCTGCATACAGCAAGACCTGAACAATATTCAGGCTAGGCTGTTAAGTGGCAATTATCATTTGCATCACATAATGCCAATTAATTGCCATCTCCAGCTTCTTCTTAGGCAGTTCCTCAGGATCGAGGATGATTTGCTTTCACTCCTGTTTGATGGATTCTGAGATGGCTGATAAGTTAAATGCATGATCTACAGACTCTGCCACAGGTGGAGCTTGAAAGGTTGAGAAGCTGGGTTGATTGAAGGCTTGTGCTCTCCATCTGACACCTCAGCCTTGCCTCTGCACATTCCCGATGAAGTCTTGCAATGTGTTCAGTGCCTTCCCAAATGAGCCTTCCCCATTTTGGTCAGTCACAAGCCAGGGTCTTTCATGAGTTAGCGGGGATGGTTGATCTCATTAGGGATGCTTTAATTTTGCAGTCTTCCTGGGAGTCTCCTACCATGACTGAGTTCTGAATAGAGCAGTTGCTTTGGGAGTTTGCTGTCAGGCATACGAATGATATGTCCCATCTAGAACAACTGGTTTTGAGTAATTAGTGCCTTGATGCTGGGCAAGTTGGTTTGGGAGTTGGCTTCGCAAGATCCTCCTAATCCAGTGGCCATCTCCAACTAGAGAGAGTCTAATGAACTCTTCTTGACATTCAACAGCCTTACGATTGTTGAATGCCCCACCATCAACATCCTGGGGGGGGGTTACGATTGACCAGAAAATTAACTGGACCACCACATAAAGGCTGTGGATGCAAGAGCAAGTCAGAGGCTAGGGGTTCTGTGGCGAGTAACTCACCTCCTGATTCCCATAGCCTTTCCATTATCTACAAGGCACAAGCATGTGATAGCATACTCACCATTTACCTGGATGGGTCAAAATTCTGAAATTCCCTACTTAACAGCACTGTGGGTGCATCCACACCACACAAGTGTAAGGGTTCAAGAAGGTGGTTCACCATCACCATCTCAAGTGCAATTGGAGACGGGCAATAGATGCTGATCTTGCCAGTAATGATCACATTCAATGAACGAATACAAATATGAGGAAGAGGAGGAGGGCTAAGAACAAATCATTGAGGACTCCTGCAGTGATGTAGTGAAGGTCGGAACAGAAAGTACTGCTGAAGATACTCTGTTGAGCTGAAAGTAAGGACTGGACGTCCATGAGGATAGTTCCTTGGAACTGAACAACAAAGGAGGTACTGGAGACGACAGCTTGGTTGATCATGTCCAACAATGTACAGTCATCCAAAAGAAGGAATAACACAAGTAGCCGCAAAGAATTCATGGCTTTTTTAGAGGCTGATTAAGTGTGGAAAGAAAGCCATGTTCTGGACGTTAATACCATAAGACATAGGAGCAGAAATTAGGCCATTCGGCCCATCGAGTCTGCTCCACCATTCAATCACGGCTGATAAGTTTCTCAACCCCATTCTCCTGCCTTCTCCCCGTAACCTTTGATCCCCTTACCAATCAAGAACCTATCTATCTCGGTCTTAAATACATTCAATGACCTGGCCTCCACAGCCTTCTGTGACAATGAATTCCATAGATTCACCACTCTCTGGCTAAAGAAGTTTCTCCTCATCTCTGTTCTAAAAGGTCTTCCCTTTACTCTGAGGCTGTGCCCTCGGGTCCTAGCCTCTCCTACTAAAGGAAACATCTTCCCCACGTCCACTCTATCCAGGCCTTTCAGTATTCTGTAAGTTTCAATCAGATCCCCCCCTTATCCTTCTAAACTCCATCGAGTATAGACCCAGAGTCCTCAAACGTTCCTCATATGTTAAGCCTTTTATTCCTAGGATCGTTCTCGTGAACCTCCTCTGGACCCTCTCCAGGGCCAGCACATCCTTCCTGAGATACGGGGCCCAAAATTGCTCACAATATTCTCAATGTGGTCTGACCAGAGCCTTATAAAGCCTCAGCAGCACATCCCTGCTTTTATATTCTAGTCCTCTCAAAATAAATGCCAACATTGCATTTGACTTCCTAACTACCGACTCAACCTGCATGTTAACCTTAAGAGAATCCTGGACTAGGGCTCCAGATTTCTGAATTCTCTCCCCATTTAGAAAATAGTCTATGCCTCTATTCTTCTTACCAAAGTGCATGACCTCACACTTCCCCACGTTGTATTCCATCTGCCACTTCTTTGCCCATTCTCCTAACCTGTCCAAATCCTTCTGCAGCCTCCCCACCTCCTCAATACTACCTGTCCCTCCACCTATCTTTGTATCATCTGCAAACATAGCCAGGATGCCCTCAGTTCCTTCATCTAGATCATTAATGTATAAAGTGAAAAGTGGTGGTCCCAACACTGACCCCTGCGGAACTCCACTAGTCACCAGCCACCATCCTGAGAAGGACCCCCTTATCCCCACTCTCTGCCTCCTGCCAGACAGCCAATCTTCTATCCATGCTAGTACCTTGCCTCTAACACCATGGGCTCTCATCTTACTGAGCAGCCTCCTGTGCGGCACCTTGTCAAAGGCCTTCTGGAAGTCCAAGTAGATAACATCTATTGGCTCTCCTTTGTCTAACCTACTCGTTACCTCCTCAAAGAATTCTAACAGATTTGTCAGGCATGACCTCCCCTTGATGAAACCATGTTGACTTTGCCCTATTTTATCATGCACTTCCAAGTATTCTGAAATCTCATTCTTAATAAAGGACTCTAAAATCTTACCAACGAACGAGGTCAGGCTAATCGGCCTGTAATTTCCCATCTTTTGCCTCATTCCCTTCTTAAACAGGGGGGTTACATTAGTCATTTTCCAGTCCTCTGGGACCCTCCCTGATTCCAGTGATTCCTGAAAGATCGCCACTAACACCTCCACTATCTCTTCAACTATCTCCTTCAGAACTCTGGGGTGTAATCCATCTGGTCCAGGTGATATATCCACCTTCAGACCTTTCAGTTTTCCTAGCACCTTCTCCTTGGTAATGGCCACCATACTCACCTCTGCCCCCCGACTCTCTTGAACTTTGGGGATGTTACTCATGTCTTCCACCGTGAAGAGTGATGCAAAGTACCTATTCAGTTCCTCTGCCATTTCTTTGTTCCCCACTACTACTTCTCCAGCGTCATTTTCCAGTAGCCCAATGTCCACTTTTGCATCTCTCTTACCCTTTATATATCTAAAAATCTCTTGCAATCTTCTTTTACATTACTGGCTAGTTTACCTCATATTTAATCCTCTCCCGCCTTATTTCTTTTTTAGTTGTCCTCTGTTGGTCTTTGTAGGCTTCCCAATCCCCTGGTTTCCCACTGCTCTTCGCCGCATTGTATGCTTTCTCTTTAGCTTTTATGCTGTCCCTGACTTCCCTTGTCAGCCATGGTTGCCTCGTCGTCCCTTTAGTATGCTTCTTCTTCCTAGGGATGAATTTTTGCTGTGTCTCCCAAATTAGTCCCAGAAACTCCTGCCATTGCTGTTCCACTGTCTTTCCTGCTAGGCTCATCTCCCAGTCAATTCTGGCCAGTTCCTCCCTCATGCCTCTGTAGTTTTCTTTATTCAACGGTAATACTGTTACATCTGATTCCAGCTTTTTCCTCTCAAATTGCAGGGTAAATTCTATCATATTATGGTCACTTCCTCCTAAGGGTTCCTTCACCTTAAGTTCCCTTATCAAATCTGCCTCATTACACATCACTAAATCTAGAATTGCCCGTTCCCTAGTGGGCTCCACCACAAGCTGCTCCAAAAAGCCATCTCGTAGACATTCCACAAATTCTTTTTCTTGGGATCCACTACCAACCTGATTTTCCCAGTCTACCTGCATATTGAAATCCCCCATGATCACTGTAACCTTGCCTTTCTCACACGTCTTTTCTATCTCCTGGTGTATCTTGTGCCCCACATCCTGACTACTGTTCAGAAGTCTGTACATAACTCCCATTATGGTTTTTTTACCTTTGCGGTTCCTCAACTCTACCCACACAGATTCTACATCATCTGACCCTACGTCATTTCTTGCTATCGATTTAATTTCATTTCTTACTAACAAAGCAACCCCACCCCCTCTGCCAACCTGCCTATCTTTTCGATAGGATGTATATCCTTGGATATTTAGCTCCCAGTCCTGATCCCCTTGCAGCCATGTCTCCGTGATGCCCACCACATCATACCCGCCAATTTCAATCTGCACCACAAGCTCACTTATCTTATTTCGTATACTGCGTGCATTCAGGTACAACACCTTCAGTCCTGTATTTCCCATCCCCCTTCGCATTGTTGTCCCTTTATCTGATGTGCTTGAAGTTAGATTCCTAGCCCTTTTCAAACACCATTTTGTGGTTCTGGGGACTTTAATAGCCTCTCCTGGGCTCTCCTTTCTTTTCAGTTTTTTCATAATTTTCCATGAAGTTGAATTCACCATCCCCACCCCCCCACACCGCCCCCCCCCCACCCCCCACCCCCCACAACACGCTAACCTGCTGCTTTGTTTCCCATTAGTCATACTTCTTGGAGTTTTACCCTTCCCTCCCCCCCCCCCCCCACTTTCTAGTTTAAAGTCCTGTTGACAACTCTATTTACCCTTTTCGCTGGAACATTAGTCCCAGATCAGTTCAGGTGGAGACCGTTTAGTTCATTGTAGGAGGCAGAGCTGAAAGGTTGGATGATTGGATGAGTGGGAGATGAGAGGTGAACAGATTCCAGGATGGATCAGAGACAGGTGAATAAAAGTAGATAGTTTGCAGACAAAGTGTGATGAAAAAGGAAACCCTTTCATATAATGATGGAGATTTACACAAAACAAGGCTTAAAACTGAGGGCAGTGAAGATAGCATACAAAAGAGTCCCAGATGCTGCTCCAAGTTCCTTCTATCAGCCGTGAGAACAGAAAGACCCAGGTTGGAGGTAGTAGTGGAGCAAATGCAACAGACAGTCAAGCAAGGCAATGGCAGAGTTACAGCTAGGAAGCCAAAAGGATTCAGAGATCCAATAAAGGAATAAAAGGCAACCAATAACCAGTGGCAGTAGGTCCAGCGCAGGTAAATCCAGGTTAATCAAAGCTGCAAAGTGGCAACAGATGTTTAAAATAGACATCGACAGAGGAGGAGTGAAAACCAGGAGGCTGCAGGACCAAAGACCATGGAGCTGAAGAAGGTTGCAGAATAATTCAGGAGACTTGTGGAGGTGGAGAAGTTGTTGGACAGCATGAAGTGTCAGCCCAGCAAAGCATGATGAAGATCATCAGAAAGGCAGTTTGGACTGAGACAGTCCAAGGCCACAAGAGTTGAGCAGGCAGCAGCATTGGAGAAGTCACTGAGCAATATCAGCAGTAGAAGCAGTCCGGAAGAAGTAAAATGGAAGAACTGGACGAAAAGGTAATATTACAATTGGAGGCAATTTGTGAGGCTAACTCACAAGGTAAGGTTGGTATGAATGTTGTTTTTATTAATGTGGAGCAAGTACTCTGGGTCTCCTTAACTGGTAAATTCAGGGATTAAAATACACAATGAAAAATGAGAGTTCAACCACAGAATTTTAAATTCAACACTGCACTTGAACTCATTTGTAAAGGATTTAATCAAGGAAAGAAATTGCTTCAAAATCCTTCAGAATTTTATCCAGTTCTTTGACACAAGAACATCAGGAATAATGGGAACAAAAAAAAAAATCCGCTTTTCTACAAGAACTATGGCAGGGTAGGGATTGCATCCTGTTGGCAATCTGTACCCTGAACCCGATGGTAACTTGCAACCTTGACCCTGTTGAGACTTTCTGGGGTGAGGAAATAATAGTACAGGTGAGCATCATGCCAGTATAGTGCATCCATTGGGAGAGGCAGGGAAACAAAATTAGGTACTTGCTAGATGCTCGAGGGCTAAGAGGTAACAGTCGATTTGAATAGCTGTTTCAATGTGGTATTGGTTCCTTTATGCAGGTGTGTAACTTTCAGGTTCTGACCCCAGTTTGGAACATCCTGTGGGTCTCACTTATTCTGCTCCACACAACTAAACACCTGGATCTTGATGGTGTCCAATTCATTTGTGGCAGAAGCAACAGCAGAGCCCAACTCACTGGCCTGGCTCCTTTGCAGACACCAGAATTCTAATGGCAGGTGAAAGTAATGCCCACCCCACACCTCCCTCACAGGAAGCTCTTGAGATCTGGTCTTTGGGGCTTGGGCCTGGTATCACTGTATCCCATTCCACTGCTCACTCCACGCCTGCCCAAATTACACCCCAGGCCCTGGAGGAAATTCACAAACAAACTGGCTGAGTTGCAGCTATCTACCAAATCACAGAATGAATGGATCTTTGTCCTCTGTGACTGTCTCATAATCAAAAGTAATATACAATTCAGTTTCAGCCCACAAGTTTTAGACTTGGCAGTTAATTAACCTGTAGTGTACCAAACAGCTGTGAATTTAGTAAGACACAGAGCAACTTTTCCCCCACAATCTATTTTCACTTTTACCTGAACGAAGAGCATCAATATGATCCTGCCTAGTTACGATGTACTGCACACTTGGGCAGCAGCTGATAGTTATTTACTGATAATTTTTGACGCCGAACACTGAACATTACTGGTACCTGAAGTTTCTCTGTTGCTGTTGGCCAAAGCTGCCTGCACATCACTTTTTTAACTACATCTGGAAGGAGGCTGATTGTTATTAGTAGGATAATCCCTAACCAGGCTGGCCCTGTTGAAAGCATCTGCATGAAGATATAGTACATTCTCTGGTAATTCAGAAAAGGCCTGAAAAGAAAACAAACATCATCAAGGAAAGGAAGGGGCAGAAATATCTGATTTAAAGATAAGAGGGTGAAAATAAATAATGGTATACTTGCAGTTCATGCCAGTCTGTAAGCTAAAGATCCAGTGATTCACTAGTTGCACCATATTCACAGGTTTGCCAGCATTGTATACTGTACCATGCACATTATTATTGTTCAAATCCAGATTGAAATGGATGCATAAATACCGCCCAAATCCAAAGGGAGATGGGTGCCGAAGACCATCAATTTTTCATAGTATTTACACAGATCACATTGTTTTGAATTAATGGACTGAAAATTGTGGACAGCAGTTGATTCTGGCAGAAAAGATAACGGCATTGTGACAAAAGGTCACAACCTGAAATGTTAACTCTGCTTCTCTCCCCACAGATGCTGCCAAACCTGCTGGATAATTCCAACATTTCCCACTTTTACTTCAGATAATTCCAGTTTTAGAATGATACCATCTCAGATGGACATAAATATCTAATGGCATTATTTGAAGAGATGCAGGAGAGTTCTCCCTGGTGTCCTGGCTAATGTTTATCTCAATCAACATGACTACAAAACAGATTATCTCGTTGTTATCACATTGCTGTTTGTGAGATCTTGCTATGCACAAATTCTCCATACTACAACAGTGACAACATTTCAAAACTTATTTCAATAACTGTTAAGCACTTTGGCTCATGAAAGTTAAATAAATGTGTCCAGTTTTAGAATAATGCGGTACACATTTGTTTAGGCCCACTGATCTGCTTCCCACCAGCTGAGGGATCTCTCTTCTGCATACCACACCATACCATTCTGCTGAGGTGTTTCACGCAGATTTTATTTGACCTATTTCTTCAAAGAGAAAGCATTTTCTCATTTTGCTAATTTTTCATGAAGAAGTAAATTTGAGTTATAAAATGGAACATTAAGTCTAGTAGCTGTTGCTGCAAAGTGGAAATTAAACTTTGTGCATAAATAGATTATTAACACCTCAGTGAATAGCAATAGGACTCTAAATACAGACTGTAGTAGCCTTGCTCATCAAAAAACAGATTAGAGTTGGATCAAAATTCATCGCATCAGATTCATGGCTTTCCTGATTTTTCAATGATTAAAACTGGGAATACTACCAACATGGTGACTCATATGCCCAATTCTATCATCTACACTATGTTGTGTTAGCCTGTGTGCTGGGGTGGAGGCTCACTGAATTTACCCATAGCTGCCAACCTCCTGCTTTACACAGAAGTATTCTTGTATTTTAAATCTCGCTTTTTAATGCGAATGGAAAAAATAACGTACAGAAATTCTGCACTGGAGACTCTCCTCCCTATAAAGGGTCAAGCTGATGATGTTGACCCAATGGCTACTGGTTCTGGTAGAGTTTGAAGTTGATGGATGGCCACACATTTTTGGGTGGATTTACAATAAGTTATGACCCTTGTCACTTGCTGCAGTTTAATTTTTGATTTTTTTTCTACATAGCTGATGTCTCATGTAATAAAGCAGAAAATGCTGGAAACATTCATCAGGTCAGATTATATCTGTGCAGAAAGGAGGAGGGTGCACTTCAGATTTGTGATCTTTCATCAAAACTGAAACAGGCCATTGACATGAAACATTAACTCCGTTTCTCTCTCCATTGATGCTGCCTGACTCAAAGGGTTTCCAGTGCTTTTTGTTTTTCTTTCAGATTTCCAGCCTCCACAGTATTTTGCTGATGTCTCCTTTTGTCTCTTTTTCTCCTTTACCCAACAAAATACATATCTAAGAAAGTTAGTTTTACTGAACTATTTCACTCAGTGAGAAAGGTGCTGTATTCAAATAAAACATTCTTGCAGAGGTGTGAAAACATTCCATCACTGATGCCCCACAAGTCCACACAACTCAAGTACACACTGAAAAGAGAAACAGAAAGTGCTGGAAAAACTCAGCAGGTCTGACAGCATCTGTGGAAAGAGAGGGTTAATGTTTCGAGTCTGCATGAGACTTCTTCACAGTGAAAAAGAGCCATACGGACTCGAAGCATTAACCCTCACTTTCTCTCCACAGATGCTGTCAGACCTGCTGAGTTTTTCCAGCATTTTTTGTTTTAGTTTCAGATTTCCTGCATCCGCAGTATTTTGCTTTTAACACACTGAAAAGGATGTATTATGTATATCACAATGACCCAATTAACCTTCAGACATCAACACAACTGCTAAATACTGCAAATGCTGGAAATATTTTGAAAGTCCAACAGCAGCTGTGGAGACAGAATGTTTCGGGTCTGTGACATTTCATCAGAACGCCAAATGCTTATCAAATGCTGTCTAGCTGTCAATTAATTGTTTGCAATATGTATTTGTGGTGATAATATGTTTTATGAAATAAATACTTTGGTGTTTAAACTGTGTCTAATCACTGCCCTTCTAAAAACCTTAAGTTATATTAAGGGAAAACATATGCCTAAGTGTTTTGTTTTACATTCAGCCTGTCTTTTACACACACTTACCAGATAATGCCTCCCCAGAGAAGAGAAAAAATGATGTAAAACAATAGTGAGCCCCAAATCACAAAGTGATTTATCCATGTCCAATGATGGGTATCCAGGGCAAGCTGTGAAAACAGGAACATCACGGATTTGTAACTACCCAGCAGCAAGGTGTTGTCTGAACAATGACAGGATGAGACACAAAGTAGTAGAAGGGTAAAGCAAGACAAACAGATGCCCATATTCAGTCTATATTCCCTATGATACACTTGGAAATCACTGACAAAACATTTAGCCAATCAAGTTGAGGCAATATTGAATGTTAATGAGGTTTTCATTTCTCATCCTCACTCAAAGTAGTTGACTGAAGTAGAAAAGGTAACAGGGAATTTGTAATAGTTTACCATTACACATTCAACAACTTGTTGAGTAAAGTCCAAACAAATCCATTTAGAAAAAGGTTGTGGAAATTTTAAAAATGATTTCAGAAACAGGTCTTCATTCATACTGTAGGATATGCTGCAACAACAGGAGCGGCATAGCGGGAATGAATGTGGGTACAAACGGCATCATTTCAATGTTTGCAGATGTAACAAAACTCAAACGTGGTAAGCAATGAGGATAGTAAAAGATTTCAGGAACACACGTACAGGCTGATAAAATGTTAATGTGGAGGACTCTGAAGTGATACATTTTGGTACGAAGAATGAGGAGAGGCAACATAAACTAAATTACACCATTTGAAAGGGAGTGCAGGAACAAAGAGGCCGAGAGGTGTTTGTACACAAAGCTTTGTAGATTGCAGGGCACATTGAAAAGATTGTTAACAAAGCATATGGGATCCTTGGCTTTATAAACAGAGAGAGGAATAATGCTAAACATTAATATTACACTGATTATAGCTGAGCTGGAATATTGTGATCAATTCTGGGTACATTTTAGGAAAGATGTCAAGGCCTTCAAGAGCGAGTGGAAACAGGAGAGTTCAGTTCTCTTGGAATAGTGTAACTGCAACCAGGTCATTCAGTTTTTCACCAAGCTGGTGAGCAGCGCCATATTCTTCCCCCAACCCTTCAGTGCATGCCCAGTGTATGTCCCCCTGCCTTTCAACCAAGCGTCCAATTCTCCCGAAACGCCTCCCCCAGTGCTTCCATTCACCATCCCACTCCCCTAGTGGGTCCTCAAGACGGGAAGAAATCCTTGGATCTCCTGATCACAAGGAATTCCGAGGAGTGTGATTCTTGTTCTGCAATAGTTACAGCAGCAGATTGGAATTATGGATCTTTCTCTGTTTTATGTTAAGTAGATCCAAGCCAGATGATGAAGTATGAAACAAAATACAGGTCTTTTTCCTTGTTAAGAGGTTTATTCACTGGATGTGGCATTACAGATTTCTGCCTCCTAACCACCAATTCAATGTCCCAACCATCCCGCTTTATACTCCTTTGGGTATGAGTTTGAAACAAATAACAAATCAAATTAAAGTAATAGCCTCTTAAAAGGGCACAGTAACAGAAACAAAACTCCAAAGGAAACATATCTAATGAAATCAAAATGTCATTTTGTGGGATGAGGAAGCACTCCAGCCTTGGTGGTGCCCAATGGACATTGAAGGCCATCCATTCTTAATCAAACAATAGCCATCACCTGCATATCTTTAACACATTCAACCACCCTTTAACATATAAATGCCTCACCCAGCGGGTTGCTTGCTTCATTTGCTGACCTCTATGCCTGGATATAGGAGTCTGGTGCCATTTCTCCCTTCATGTCTTTCTGTTTCTATGCTTCGAGTTGCTTGAATCAGTAACCATGTCTATAGTCCTCCCAAATCTGTCCTGGTCCTTGTGTTTTGCTAACTTTGTTATGCTATTCAGGAAGTTTGGGATTTGTTATGAGGCGATTACACTGTGAACTATCAAGTGGAAGGAAAGGAAGCCTTAGGTTTGGCCATAAACATCTGGCAGAAGCAGCTTTACTGTGTTGCTCAAGGCAGTGCTGAGACATACATGTGTTTACTGGTGAAAAAAACCTGAGCTGATGAGGTAAAATAACCTCAGCTCTACCTCAGCCTTCAGCTAAGGTCTGGCAAAAAACTCGTGACTTAAGGAACAGATGGTGGGTGGAAAAAGCACAGTTAGCTGACAACTATGACATGCGAGATTTCTTTAGCACAGTCAAGACCACCCATGGCCCAAGCACCCAAGGCCCCACTCCACTGCTAGCCAAGAACAGAGAAGCACTCATCAAGGACAGAGAGGCAGTCAACGCCCACTGGAAGGAGCACTTCAAAGATCTTCTTAACAGAGACTCTGCCTTCAACACGAGTGTCCTCAATCCCACCCTGCAAGCAGGCTACCCACCACCATCTCAGTACAACCCCAACCTGGCATGAGGTAGAAAAGACCATTCAACAGCTAAAGAGCAACAAGGCATCAGGAGTAGACGGAATCCCTGCCAAAGCACTAAAGCATGGAGGAGAAGCACTCTTGGTGCGAATGCATGGCCTCAGTTCCTTTATCTGGAAGGAGGACAGCATGCCAGATCTCAGAGATACTGTAATCATAACCATCTTCAAGAAAGGTGAAATGTTTTACTGCAGTAACTATAGAGGAATCTCCCTCCTGTCGGCCACAGGGGAGGTCATCGCAAGGATCCTCCTCAATCACCTTCTCCCTGTGGCTTAAGTGCTCTTCTCAGAGTTGCAATGAGGATTCCGTCCACTAAGGGGCACAACAGACATGATCTTCACTGTGAGATAACTGCAAGAGAAATACAGGGAACAGCACCAACCCTTGTACTTGGCCATCTTTGACCTTACAAAAGCCTTTGACACTGTCAACCGCGAAGGATTATGGAGCATCCTCGTCTGTTTCAGCTGCCCCAGCTGTCACCATCCTCCACCTGCTCCACAATGACGTACAAGCTGTGATCCTGACCAACGTATCCACCACAGGCCCAATCCACGTTCGGACCGGGGTGGAGGCTGTAATATCGCACCAATACTCTTCTCGATCTTCCTTGCCGCAATGCTCCATTTCACCCTCAGCAAGCTCCTCGCTGGAGTGGACTTAAACTACAGAACAAACGGGAACCTGTTCAACCTCCACCGCCTGCCAGCCAGATCCAAAGTCGCCCCATCCTCTGCCATTGAACTACAGTATGCAGATGATGCATACCAGAGCATGCGCTTTACACTAAACATCCGTAAGACAAAGGTTCTCTGCCAACCTGCACCCTCCATACTGCAGTGCCCACCCCCACCCCATTATCAAAATCCACAACAAGGCCTTGGACAATGTGGACCACTTTCCATACCTTGGAAGGGCAGACATCGATGACGAAGTTCAACACTGCCTTCAGTGTGCCAGCGCAGCCTTCAGCTGCTTGAGGAAGAGAGTGTTTGAAGACCAGGACTTCAAACCCGGCATCAAGCTCCCAGTCTACAGAGCAGTAGTGATACCCATCCTCCTATATGATTCATAAACATGGACTATGTACAGCAGCCACCTCAAAACTCTGGAGAAGTCCCACCAGCGCTGCCCCCACTAGATACTACAAATCCATCGGCAGGATTGATGCACCGTCAGTGTTCTCGCTCAGGCCAACATCCCCAGCATCGAAGCATTGACCACACTCGATCAGCTCCGCTGGGCGGGTCACATTGTCCACACGCCTGACACCAGGTTCCCGAAACAAGAGCTCCACTCGGAGCTTCGACACGGCAAGTGAGCCCCAGGAGGGCAGAGGAAACGCTTCAAGAAAACCTTCAAAACCTCCTTAAAAAAGTTCAACATTCCCACTGATATCTGGGAATCCCTGGCCCAAGACCACCCGAAGTGGAAGGACAGCATCCGGAAAGGTGCTAAACACCTCATGTCACATCGCCAAGGGCCAGCTGAAACCAAGCGTCGACAGCCAAAGGAGCGCGTGGCAACCTGCAACCTGGGCACCCCACCCACCCATTCCCCACATCACCGTCTGCCCCAGCTGTGACAGAGACTGTGGGTGATGCACTGGACTCTTCAGTCACCTGAGAACTCATTTTTAGTGTGCAAGCAAGTCATCTTCGACCCTGAGGGACTGCCTAAGAGACAGACAAAGAGGGAAGTAAGGGCCTTATGATGGGAGGGTTGATTTGGTGATTACTCTGTACATTGAGATGGGATGCAACAAGAATATGGAAAAATTAGGAGCAATACACTGAATTTTAATGAGTACAAACAATGCATTCTTGTAACTGTAAATGGAAAAGGATGCAGTAGGCACTCTTTCTCTCAAAAGATGGGAATAATAGGAAAGAGAGTCAAGATAAATAGATCATTTTCAGGTTAGCAAATTGTAACTAGTTGGAATGCCACAGGGATCAGTGGTGGAGCCTCTCAACTATTACACTCTATATTAATGACTCAGATGAAGGGACCGAGTGTATTGTAGTCATATTTGCTGACAATACAATGATAGCTAGGAAAGCAAGTTGTGAGAAGAGCACCAAATTTGCAAAGGGACATAGACATGTTACGTGGATGGGCAAACATTTGGCAGACGGAATATAATGTGGGAAAATGTGAGGTATCCACTTTGGCAGGAAGAATATTAAAGCAGAATATTATATAAATGGAGTGAGACAGCAGAATGCTCTGATACAATGGGATCTGGGTATGCTTGTATATGAATCTCAAAATGTTAACAAGCAGATGCAGCAAGTAATTAGGAAGGCAAATGGAATGTTGGCCTTTATTGCAAGGGGGATTGGGGTATAAACGTGGAGAAATCTTGTTATAACTGTACAGTGCATTGGTGCAACCATACTTGATGTACTATGTACAGTTTTGGTCTATTTAATTAAGGAGGGATATACTTGCATTGGAAGCAGTTCAGAGAAGGTTCACCAGGCTGATTGTTGGGACGAAGAGGTTGTCTTATGAGGAAAGATTGAGCAGGATAGGCCTATACTCATTGGAATTTAGAAGAGTGAGAGGTTATTTTACTGAAACAATGCCTCTGGGGAAGGTGATGGCGTAGTGGTATTGTCGCTGGATTAGTAATCCAGAGGCCCAGGGTAATAATCTGGGGTTCGAATCCCAGTAGATGGTGGAATTTGAATTCAACTAAAATCTGGAATTAAAAGTCTAATGATGACCATGAAACCATTGTCGATTGTTGTAAAAACCCATCAGGTTCACTAATGCCCTTTAGGGAAGGAGATCTGTCATCCTCCTACATATGACTCCAGACCCACAGCAATGTGGTTGACTCTGAAATGGCCAAGCCAGACACTCAGTTGTCACAAAATGCTACAGTCACAAAAAAAGAATGAAACTGGACGGACCACCCGGCATCGAGCCAGGCACCGGAAACAACAACTGCAATCTCAGCCCTGTCAACTCTGCAAAGTCCTCCTTACTAACATCTGGGGGCTAGTGTCAAAATTGGGAGAGCTGTCTCACAGACTAGTCAAGTAACAGCCTGACATAGTCATCCTCACGGAATCATACCTTACAGATAATGTCCCAGACACCACCACTGCCATCCCTGGGTATGTCCTGTCCCACCGGCAGGACAGGCCCAGTAGAGATGGCAGCACAGTGGTAAACAGTCGGGAGGGAGCTGCCCTGGAAGTCGGCAACATCGACTCTGGACATCGTGGCATCAGGCCAAATATGGGCAAAGAAACCTCCTGCTGATTACCATGTACCACCCTCTCTCAGCTGATGAATCAGTGCCTCCTCCATGTTGAATACCACTTGGAGGAAACACTGAGAGTGGCAAGGGTGCAGAATGTACTCTGGGTGGGGGACTTCAATGTCCATCACCAAGAGTGGCTCGGTAGCACCACTACTGACCGAGCTGGCCGAGTCCTAAAGGACAGAGCTGCTAGACTGGGTCTGCAGCAGGTAGTGAGGGAACCAACAAGAGGGAAAAACAGACTTGACCTCATCCTCACCAACCTGCCTGCCACAGATGTATCTGTCCATGACAGTATCGGTAGGCGTGACCACCACACATAGTGGAGACGAAGTCCCACCTTCATATTGAGGATACCCTCCATTGTGTTGTGTGGCACAACCACCGTGCTAAATGGGATAGATTTCAAACAGATCTAGCAACTCAAGACTGGGCATCCATGAGGTGCTGTGGGCCATCAGCAGCAGCAGAATTGTACTTGAACACAATCTGTAACCTCATGGCCCGGCATATCCCCCACTCTACCATTACCATCAAGCCAGGGGATCAACCCTGGTTCAATGAACAGTGCAGGAGGGCATGTCAGGAGCAGCACCTGGGATACCTAAAAATGAGATGTCAACCTGGTGAAACTATAACACAGAGCTAATTGCATGCCAAATAGCATAAGCAGCAAGTGACAGACAGGGCTAAGCGATCCCCACAACCAACGGATCAGATCTAAGCTCCATAGTCCTATCACATCCAGTCATGAATGGTGGTGGACAATTAAACAACTCACTGGAGGAGGAAGCTCCACAAATATCCCCATCCTCAATGATGAGGGAGCCCAGCACATCAGTGCAAAAGATAAGGCTGAAGCATTTGCTGCAATCTTCAGCCAGAAGTGCCGAGTGGATGATCCATCTCAGCCTCCTCCAGCCAATTCGATTCACTCCACGTAACATAAGAAAAGGTTGAAGGCGCTGGGATACTGCAAAGGCTCTGGACCCTGACAATATTCTGGCAATAGTACTGAAGATTTGTGCTCCAGAACCTGCTGAGCCCCTAGCCAAGTTGTTCCAGTACAGCTACAACACTGGCATCCACCTGGCTATGTGGAAAATTGCCCAGGTATGTCCTGTACACAAAATGCAGGACAAATCCAACCCATCAGTCTACTCTCATCATCAGTAAATTAATGGAATCAACAGTGTTATCAAGCGGCACTTGCTTAGCAATAACCTGCTCACTGATGCCCAGTTTGGGTTCCGCCAGGGCCACTCAACTCCTGACCTCATTACAGCCTTGGTCCAAGCATGGACAAAAGAGCTGAACTCCAGAGGTGAGGTGAGAGTGATTGCCCTTGACATCAAGGCAGTATTTGACAGAGTGTGGCATCAAGGAGCCCGAGCAAAACTGGAGTCAATGGGAATCAGGGGAAAACTCTCCGCTGGTTGGAGTCATACCCAGCACAAAGGAAGATGGTTGTGGTTGTTGGAGGTCAATCATCTCAGCTCCAGGACATCACTGCAGGAGTTCCTCAGGGTAGTGTGCTCGGCCCAACCATCTTCAGCTGCTTCATCAATAACCTTCCTTCCATCATAAGGTCAGAAGTGGGGATGTTCGCTGATGATTACACAATGTTCAGCACCATTCACGACCCCTCAGATACTGAATTAGCCCATGTCCAAATGCAGCAAGACATGGACAATATCCAGGCTTGGGCTGACAAGTGGTAAGTAACATTCACACCACACAAGTGTCAGGCAATGACCATCTCCAACAAGACAGAATCTAACCATCGCCCCTTGATGTTCAATGGCATTACCATCACTGAATCCCCCACTATCAACATCCTGGGAGTTAACATTGACCAGAAACTGATTTGGACTAGCCATATAAATACTGTGGCCACAACAGCAGGTCAGAGGCTAGGAATTGTGCGATGAGTAACTCACCTCCTGACTCCCCAAAGCCTGTCCACCATCTACAAGGTACAAGTCTGGAGTGTGATGGAATATTCCCCACTTCCCTGGATGAGTGCAGCTCCCACAACACTCAAGAAGCTTGACACTATCCAGAAAAAAGCAGCTCACTAGACTGGCACCATATTCACAAACATTCATTCTCTCCACCACCGACGCACAGTAGCAGCAGTGTGTACCATCTACAAGATGCACTGCAGAATTCACCAAGGCTCCTGAGACAGCACCTTCCAAACCCACAACCACTGCCATCTAAAAGGACAAGGGCAGCAGATACATGGGAACAGTGCCACCTGGAAGTTCCCCTCCAAGTCACTCACCATCCTGACTTGGAAATATATCGCCGTTCCTTCACTGTTGCTGGGTCAAAATCCTGGAGCTCCCTCCCTAACAGCACTGTGGGTGTACCTACACCACATGGACTGCAGTGGTTCAAAAAGGCAGCTCACCACCACCTTCTCAAGGGCAGTTAGGGATGGGCAATAAATGCTGGCCCAGCCAGCGAAGACCACATCCCATGAGTGAATTTTTTTTTTTAAATTCTGAGGGGATTTGACAGGGTAGTTGTTGAGATGTTTCCCCTTGTGGGGGAATCTAAAATTGGGGACACAGTTTAAAAATAAGGAATCTCCCATTTAAGATGGAAATGAGAAAGAATTTCTTCTCTGAGGGTTGTTAATCTTTGAAATTCTCCTCCCAGAAAGCAGTGGAGGCAGGGTCATTGAATATATTCAAGGATGAGTTGGACACATTTTCGATCTGCAAGGGAGTCGAATGTTTTGGAGGCCACAGTCAAATCAGCCATGATCTTATTATGTTATGCTTCAGTTATACAGGGCATTGGTGAGGCTGCACCTCGAGTACTGTGTGTAGTTTTGATCTCCTTATTTAAGGAAGGATGTAAATGTGTTGGAGACGGTTCACAGGAGGTTGACTAGATTGATACCTGGAACGAATGGGTTGATTCATGAGGAAAGGTTAGTCAGACTGGGCTTGTTTCCACTGGGGTTAGAAGAGTGAGGGGTGATTTGATTGAAGTATAAAAGATCCTGAACGGCCTTGACAAGATGGAAATGGAAAGGATGTTTCCTCTTGTGGGTAAGTCCAGAACTAGGGGGCACTGTTATAAAATTAGGGGTCACTCTTTTAGGACAGAGATGAGGAGAATTATTTTCTTTCAGAGGGTTGTGCGCCTTTGGAATTCTGCCTCAGGAGGTGGTGGAGACAGGGTCATTGAATATTTTTAAGGCAGAGGTAGATTGATTCTCTTGCCTAACGAGAACCTAAGATTATCAGGGTTTGATGGGATTGTGGAAATTGAAACACAAGATGATCAGCTGTGATCTTATTGAATGGTGAAGCAGGCTAGATGGGCCAAATGGTCTACTCCTGTTCCTATTTCTTAAGATCTAAGTTTTCAGGCTCTTGTGGAAGTGATTAAAAGCAAACGTACCTTAAGAGTTACTGTAAATACCAACACAGTGAAAACTAGAGTCCCAAATGTCCAGTTTCCAAACATCTGAAAAGATAAGTTTTACAGATTTAGAATAAATCAGCAAGCAGATGGGTTTTATTTTATTATCCTCTATGTGTAAAAGTTACACATGGAACTACAGCATTCCCACTCCAGATACACATCAAAACTGATGGACTATTTCAAAGTAGTCCACGCGCTTTGATTATAAAGCTAAATATTCGACTTCAACACTAGCACATCAATAAAGTGTTTGGAAAGTTGTGTGTGGTGATTGTAACTTGGAGATGGTTTCGGTTGGCTGGGGAATTAGGTTACCATAAAACCAATCTGGTAACATCAGTCTAAACCCTAATCTGTATTAACTTTTGGGTATCATTCAGATTCTCTTGGTCAGCTGAGGCAGATGTATGGAGGTAGCTACCTAGCTATCCACCAGGGCTAGGTGTACAGAGGCAGTTCACAGAATGGTAGAATGATTACAGCACAGGAGGCCTTTTGGCCCAATGTGATCTGCTGGGTCTCTGAAGGAGCAATCCACCTAGTGCCACTCCACTATCTTTTCCCTGTAGCCCTGCAAATCTTTCCTTTTCAGATAATGATCCAATTTCCTTAAAAGGCCCAAAATGACTCTTCTTCCACCACATTTCAGGCAGGGCATTCCAGATCCTAAACATTTGTTCTGTGGAAAAGTTTTTTCCTAAAATCACCATTGCTTCTTTTGCCAATTACCTTAAATATGTTCCCTCTGGTTCACAATTCTTCCACCCATGGGAAACTTTCTCCCTATGTACTCTGTTAAGATCCTTCAAGATTTTATTAAATTATTTAAATTAAATCTCCTTTCAACTTTCTCTTCTCCAAGGAGAAGAGTCCCAACTTTTCCAATCTATCTACGTAACTTAAGTTTCTCATCTGCATTCTAATGCCTTCACATCCTTCCTAAAGTGTGGTGCCCAGGATTGGATGCAATACTCCATTTGAGGTCAATTGCACTGTTTTATTCAAAATTATCATAACTTCCTTGATTTTGTACTCTTGTGGGCAGAATTTTCCATTGCCACCAAAGTCAATGGAGTTTTGAATGACTTGCCGCATTCTGCAGCCCCTCACCTGCTGCGTCGATGCAGTAAAATTCCGCCCTGTGTCCCTATTAATAAAGCTTAGCAAACTGTATGCTCTATTAACCATGCTCTCAACCTGTCCTGCCACCTTCAATGATTTATGCACATATACACCTCTGCTCTTTCATCCCTGTTAGATATGCACCCTTTAATTTATATCGTCTGTCTGTATTCTTCCTACCAAAAAGAATAACTTCATATTTCTCTGCATTAAATTTCATCTGCCACTTGTCCACCCATTCCACCAACCTCTGACCTGGTTTCCTGGTTATCTGGCTGCCCAACTCAGACACATGGATACAGGTGGTTACTCAGCTGCAAGCAGGTGAAGATCAGGCTGTTTAAGAGGTCATGCAGGTTAAGTTGTGGATGGAGGGGGTGGGTGGAGTGGTGAAATGGTTGGGGGTGGTGGGGGGGGGGTGGACAAAAGAGTTCAACAGAGTCTTGCAGGGGGTATCCAAGGCAGCAAGGGCATAACACATGACTTGTGAGGTGCTCTTGTGGCCCTTTGCTCCATCTATTTGGGCCTCCATATCTTCTGTGATAGCTATTACTGAGCAGGGTCCTAATAACATCATAGGTTGTCATGAAGAGATATTAATGTCTATAATGTTATTGGAAATTACTTATAAATTGGAATTGTAGTAGGGTCTGTGTCTACGAGTGTGTCTATGTGCGTGGCTTAATTGGATTAAAGCCAGCTAATCTGGGTGCTTTGATGTATAGTAGTTTTGAGATGTTAATTAGATAAAGGTAAGGAGAAAGTGTAAATTTGCATTTGTTGAATAACCATTCAAAAGAATGAGTAAAATTTTGCACCTAGCTGGGAGACACCAAGCAATATGTTTATATTACTAATAAAATTGGTGGAATGAAGGGATATATTGTTAGGAGTGGTAAAATTAAAAACCTAGTAATACAATGGAAATTTTGCATTCAAAGGAAAAGCTAGGTATAAACAGAAAGAAGTTTGAGTGTGTAAGTCAGAGGCATTTAAGGTCTAACCAGTCTGTAAGCCCTACAACTGTGTCTGCAAAGGAACCAAACTGCAAAGAACCTCACTTTGAATTTGTAAGGTCAAATGCACTTTGCCTGGTGTCTGTTTAAAGTCACAGGCTTTGCCTTGGTGAAGATTTAACTGGGAGTGATTAATTTGGGGATTTGTTTAAAAGTTATTATGGTAATAATTTGTAGATGCGTATGAATTTAACTTTTTGTTAAAGTAATAAATGTTTAATTTAGTTTTATATATAAAAAAAACCTTTGGAGGCTTGGTGGTCTTATTCCTGAATTCTCAAACATCTCAATCATACTAATTGAAAATATAGGTTACGACAGTTGTTCAAGTTTCCCTCTGGGATTTAAACAACTCAGCCTTTACCAGCTGCTGTGTCATAACAAGGTGCATACTGGGGTCTTATTAAGGAGGATCCTGGCCTTTGGCACCTAAAATCAAGGGACTAGTTCAAGTGGCCAGGCAGGAATGGGGCACAAACAAAATATTAAATTTCACAGGATATATGGAATAAGATGCCCAGTGATTCTGCTGGTATTCTATTGTATTGGACTATGGTATTGTAATCACACACCCCCGAGCGACTGTAATCGCACACCACCGAGCGACTGTAATCGCACACCCCCGAGCGACTGTAATCGCACACCACCGAGCGACTGTAATCGCACACCACCGAGCGACTGTAATCGCACACCACCGAGCGACTGTAATCGCACACCACCGAGCGACTGTAATCGCACACCCCCGAGCGAGTGTAATCGCACACCCCCGAGCGACTGTAATCGCACAGCGATTCATGTTGTTTTGAACTTTTTCTTTACCTTTTCTATTATCCAATGTTTCTCTTTACTCTTTTCCCACAAATGACTGGAGAATAATTCTATATCAGATTGGCCTACTTAATAAGACTCTGTAATTTTAGGGGAGAAAATATTTATGCCAAAAATAAGATTATAACCACTAACAAACCCACAAATGCCTTTGAGGAACAGGGTGTACTCAGTAGTAATCACATCAGCCAGGAAGTATCCAATGTATTTTATCCAAAACTGGGATAAAGAAAAGGTGAAAGAGAGAGAAATCTTACCATGTTCAAGTTGACCCTCATTAGCTGGTGTTAGAGAGAGAAGCAAAAGGCAAAAGCAAAAAAATACAAGACAGAAAATAAACAAACAGGGCAAAAAAAACCACAGAATTGTTTAAGTAAATTAAAAGGCATCAAATCCACAACTGAAATATTACTGAATGACTAACTGAGCAAAAAAGAGAGCAGGTAATGGTCAGAGTACATTATATTTTCTCTGGGCAGGTATAACATATCTTCATGGCCATGCAATAGAGTTAATTGTAAAATTCAAGAGTCATTGAATAATCTATGTAAACTATCAGAGATATATTCCTACAATAATAGCGTCAATAGATAGGAAGAACGGTAGACCATTAGAGCTAGTTCAGCTTATTCCTACCTATTTGAGGGAGTATACTAACCTGTCCATTGCTGGTCATGGTCGAATTGTCAAATAGAAAGTAAGCACCAAAGAAAAATACCACAGCATCAAATACTCCCAGGAATGTCCAGTAAAGGAACAATTTGCAACACAACAAGGAATTTTTGGCAATATCCCTAGTAGTTGAGAAGAAAAGCATTAAAATTGTATTGTTTACTCAGAAAATTCAGCTGAATTCGCTATATATAGAGATATATATATATATAAATATATAGATATACACACATGACAGAAGATTCCTTTTGATTTCAGCAGCACTCTTCATTTTACAGTATTTGAATTTGTTTTTGATTTATAAGTGAAACTGGCAAGGCATCATTTATTAGTTTGAACAACTGTGTAGCTCGCTAAGGACATTAAAAGTCATTGAAAAGCGTGGGATTGAGTATAGACCAGGCCAGTGTAAGAGGGAAGATTCAACCACTGGGTATTACAGTAATTGCACTGCTTTCATAGTCATTGTTCTCTATGCCAAGAATTATCAGATTTATAGAATTCAGTTTCACAATTTGCCTCAGTGAGATATTAACACAAGCCCCAGCTCCTAGCCTCAAATAACAGCTATTCCAACACTGTAACAATCATTGTGTGACACAATTGTCCGATTAAAATACACTATGCTGTTTGAAAGCGCAAAATCCGGATCATTAGGTGAAGACGAATTTCCCACAGTATTTTCAGCTCTCAAAATACAACATGATGAACAGTATGCTTTGTTCTGCAATTGTTTTACAATTCCTTAGCTGAGTTATATTCCACCTGATGCATGGGGAAGGTCAAAGAATTGAAAGAATTCAGAGGTATAAGCTTCTATTTAGCATGAGTCTATTCTTTAGAGGCAATTTTGTGTTGTGGCTTTATTTTTGGGGTGTCTATTCTTGGCAATACAAATGCATCACAGCCAAGTTAGAAGAAACCTGAAGGTTTTTTGGGGGACACTTTCTATAGTCTATTAATTCATTTTAGTTGGATGGGAAGATCACAGGAAGTGGGTATAGAATCAGAACTTAAGATTCCATTCAGCCTTTACCACAGGGACTGCAGCGGTTCAAGAAGGCAGCTCCCACCACCTTCTCAAGGGAAACTAGGGATGGGCAATAAATGCTGGCCCAGCCAGTGATGCCCACATCCCGTGAATGAGTAAAAAAAAGTCCTGCACTGGTTATTAAGCTGGGGCTATCTATCCAATTCCATTTCCCTGCTGTTTATTCACTTCCCATTTAAATAACGTCTGCCTTGCCAGCCCCTTGTAATAAAACATTCCAATAACATTTCTCCTAACTCTCCCTTCATTCTTCCAGTGAAAATCCCCAGCCTATGTTCATGTATTACCCATTCGTCAGCCAATGGAAACACTCTTTCACTGTTAACCTGATGAGACATCAGATAAAATAATCACATCTCCTTAGCCATCTCTGGGGGTGAAAAGGAACAACTTTTTGTGCCCTGCTTCCTTAGCCCTAACCTCTCAATCCCTGGATGGAATTTCCCCCTCCCACCAGCGGCAGGGTTTGTGGCAGGTGGAGGCAGACAATATGGTGGGATGAAAAGAATTGGATTCGTGACGAGAAATGATGGTGGAAAGCTGCGGTTCTGAGCATCACGGCAGATTGCCTTTCCTGCTGAAGGTTGTCGGGAACCAACTTTACATGTCAGGAATGCTAACTAAAACAGCAGCAGGCTGGAATCACCCCCACCCCGACATATCTTCCGCTACACCAGCAGGAATTCACGCTGGTCCAATTCACGACCGGACGAACCTGGTGTGTGCATGGCGAGAGAGTTTGGATCACTTGTCCGAGAAGCCACAGCCTGAAGCACTGGAGCACTACACGATCCCAGGTGCGTCAAAGAGATAACCGGGGTGTGGGGCAAGGGGGGGGATTTTGTTAGACAGGCGATGGGGAGGGGGTTGGAACACACTAGGGAGAGGTTGGTGGTTGACCAAGAAGTCTTGGGGGGGACGAACCAGGAAGATTTGAGATGGCCAGGAGGCTTGGGAGGGGCGGGTGCAGTGCTGTTCAGAGGGAGGGGGTCAGCAGTCAATGCTGGAATCTTGGGGGGCAAAGGTGCTGGTGATAGGTGGCCACTGTGATTGTGAGAGGGAGCAGTGGGGTGTGGGCGGGTGAGGGTCAGGGTGTGCTGGAATGTTTCTCATTGGTTATATTGTTTACAAGAATGAGAATTTTCACATGGACATGGGGACTGGGCAGGGTCAGGGTGGACATGGGGATTGAGGCAGGTGTGGGCTCAGCGAGGAGGGTAGGCATTTGAAGGGTAATAGTGATGGGCTCTAGGGCGATGGGGGAGGGGAGTTCAAGAGTAACTGATGGGAGGGTGAAGGTAACACCAGGGTGGGGTGGTTGATGGTGTTGGGGCTGTAGGGCGTGGGTTACAGGAGGGGGGTAAAAGGTCTAGAAGATATGATGTGCATCATCCTGAGACACAGGCAGGATCAGGATTTCGATGCCCTTGATGTCCAACATAAAAGCCTCGAGGTGGGAGGAGGGTCATTGGGCAGGAGGAGCTGAAGGTCAGTTCAACTGGACAACTGAAAGAGAATCCAGACAATCTATTCCAACAAGGCAAAGGTCTCTCTATAGGGTCCAAAGGGCAGAGGAGGAAAGGAGAACACGGCGAGTGGGAGGCCTCTCGTGCATGGCTCGCATGAGCCTTGGCAAAGAATGATGCCTCAATGTATAGGCATATTTCAGGAGGGCATAGGCCCGGCCTTGGTCATCCCTCCTGAAAAGGAGGTGAGTGTGTACAAGCAGCAGCAAGAAAAATCCATAGGCCTCATGATGTGAAATGGTTCATATATTTACAAGGGTGCTAAAACAATATACAATGATTGTACACCCATGCCACCAGTGTTAACTTAATACTTCTTAACTTTTCTTACCCTACCGCTACGTCTAGGTGCTTCCCTGACATCTACAGCAGAGGTGGAGGCAGCCTGCTGACTACTATACCCTCTTGTCAGTGGCGGCCTTCCTTTGGAGGGTTGAAGCCTGGAGAGTCCCAGCCTTCTTTGTGTCTCCTGTTCTGGGGGAGGTGCACCCTCAGTGGTCTCAGATGCTGGAGTTGATGGGGGCACAGCCAGAGGGGACCTGGAACACTTGGATGCCCTTGGAGTCTCCAGTGTGGAAGCCCTAGGGGTATCCACCTGATGCTCCTCTTCCCTGTTGGTACCTGAGGGCCTCTCTCTGACTCCTTGAGGAGAAGGAGGTGCCTCCTCCCTCTCTCGTCTAAACACTGCACAAGCTTACCCATGGATAAAGCAATGGATCCAAGGTTAGTATGCGTATCCAGCTGAAATTCCACATTCTGCTGGACCACCATCTTCTCCATGAAGACCTCCATGTGTTTAGATGCTGGAGCAATGACATCAGAGAGCATGTGGTCACACTCCTCCATCTCTTGGTGCCACTCTGTTGAGAGTCTCTGACACCTCTGCCTGATATTCCCCTGCATCTCTTTTTCCAGGACTGCTTCCAGAGGGTCATCATCTAACTCTGGCTTTATAGGGGCCTCCTTACCAGTCCTCTGCGTGCCAGAGACCTTGGCTCTCACTGTCTCCACCTACTGTGGACACGTGTGTGTGAGGTGACCAGCAGAGTATGAATCCGAGCCTAACCAAGATATATCACCCACCGAGGTGTGTGTCTCTGGGCTGATGGACAGTGCAGGTGAATGCTATGATGGCTTTATAGGAATGAAGAAATGCTCGTCATCATCAGTGCCATCCTGGGGGCTGGGGCTTACTTCTGGAGCAGGGGCTGGCCCACCCCTCTTCCTACTGGCACTTTAAACGGAGAGAGTAGAGAACGAGTGACAGCCTAAACTGGCTCCTACATTGCACACAGCCTCGGCCACAGCTTCCGATTTTCAGAGATTAAGCATGCTTCCTCACTGGATGTTTGTGGGAGGCCGACCTCACCTTCAGCACAGGCGCTGTCATGAACCTCTCCTCTCAGCCTGCTGCTCAAATTGTGGGAGGGGCTGGATCTCAGGCATTCCCCCTCCCTCCCTTGTTGTGCCTGTCTCCTCCTCCATCTAGATAAATGGTTTGTGAGCACTTCTGATGCAGAAGCAAGCTGCATGTTGCTAAGACATGAACTCCTAACTCCCCAAAGCCTGTCCACCATGCGCAAGGAACAAGTGAGGAGTTTGAGGGTATACTGTCCACTTGCTTGAGTAAGTGTAGCTCCAACAGCACTAAGGAAGCTGGACACTATTGTAATATTGTGTGCAGTGGCGTCTTAATGATGAGATCTTGAGACTTGTATATTTAAACATGAACCCTTTATTGTTAGCCCTTAAGTAGGTATGGTCATGCATGAAGCTGTTGCCTCCATGAAAGCTGGTTACAGAATGTTCTTTCGAAACTGTTCTCTCAGTCTATTATCATGTGACGCTTTACATCATACCATGGGCAAGGCTATTCTCCAGTTCCACATTAACCCTTGCTCTGCAGAGCATCTTTACATTACAGTGGCATGCAGCCACATACATCATACATCATCAAAGAAAACTTTCCTTTCCAATGGGGTATAAATATTTGTAATATAATCTTTATTTGCTATCACTGTTCCCACACCTCAAGTCTCTGACTTCACAAATTCAGATGGTCTTGATGCTTTCGACATCTCAGTTGGTCACATTTAGAGGAATGGTAGTCTCTTTTTGATTTGCTTTTTGCGCTCCTTCGAGTTGTGTTTCTCTTTATTAACAACTCATCTGCTTTTTTCAGACACTGGGTTTGTCCCGTTCCTTCTCCAGGGAATGTGTGCTCCTTTCATTCCTAGAGTGGACTCAAACGTTCTTTTTCCCTGGTGTCTGCCATGCTCTCACTGGACATATACGTTTCACAAATGGAAACTTCCTTTCTACCTGTTTCACAATTTCAGCCAAACACTTGTTTGCTGTTTTATTTTCAAATCCTTTTGCAAGTTTATGAATCTTTTTGTTCAACTCAGATGTTTCTTCTTCTAGTGCCTTGCATTTCAGTGTCTGATTCACATTTTCCCTTTGTCCTTGTCCTCCATTTTGGTTTCACTATCGGCCAGGTCTGTCCCCAACAAACTCTTAAACTGCTTCAGTTCTGGAATTGTGCAATTCACAGCTTCATTATCCACTCGTAGTTTGGAAAGTTTGATGGCTTTTCCATTCAAAGCCTCATTTCCATTCAAATGCTTCTTCAGCTCTTCAGTCTGTTTCTTGTAGCTTTCAGCTTCCTCCTGGAATATTGAACATTGTTGAGTCTTCTCTGCCACTGGTTCCTCAGTTTGTTCCGTGTGATGTTAAATTCGTTTTTCTTCTCTTCATAATTTTCCAGAAGAAAAAAACTTTGACCTGAGGGATTCTTGTAGCATGTGTAAGTCTTTCAACAGGTTTTCATTTCTTTGAGAAGCTCGCTTGTTTCATCTTGAGCCTTCCTGTAATTCAGTCGTCTCCTCGAGTTCCTTCTGCTGTGCTTCTATTCAGCTTTTTAAGACAGTCTTCATTTCTTCATCTTGGTGAATTGTTATGCATTTCTTTTACATTTGATCTTGAAGGACAATCAATTGTTCTTTCAACTGTTCATTCTCTTGTTGCCCTCACAGGATTTGTCCTCTCTCTGGGGTCTATTCCAATTTTCTGTCCATGGCTGTTTTCTTTTCTTGTAGTTTAAGCTTTAAATTGCACTACCTCTAAGACTGAGGGCAGTAACCATTTTGTTTCACTCAGGCGGTCTGCAGCTCTCGGTTTCTCTGTCTGTGATCATCCCACGCTTTTTCAATTTTGGCGGGCTCCAAAAAAACTTATGCTTCGATTTTCTGAATTTTTAAAGAAAATACTGCATTTCTTTTCTGGGTGTTGAAAATTAACTTCAAGGCAATTGTTTCTTTGTTTCTTCTGTTACTCCTGCAGGTCCGCTTTTCTGAATGTCCCACATTTTTCCTGGATCCTCACAATCGTGGGCTTTTTTTTTTAAAAAAGCTTTTTAAAACTGCAGCAATTTCTTCTCTGGGCTGCAAAGGCTAATTGCAGGGCGATTCTTTAGGTTTTTTAGAACCTTTGCTTTTCACTTGCAGCTCTCTTGTGGATGCAGAGCACTTGGGACCATCGCCTATATTGAAATGTAAGTACAGCTACTTCTTTTTGCATTTTTGTTCAGTATCTGGTGACACTGTCACTCAGGTTCTGGCAATTTTCTGCAATGGACTTCCACTCACTCTGGTGGATTCCTCACTTCCAAGTCAATAGTGAAGCTTCTTCAACCTTTTCAAGTTTTCTTCTTAGGTGTGCATCTCTCTAGTTCAGCTTTAGTTGTTTTTAGTTTTTCATATCTTAAGATGCTGTTCTTGGTTCATGCATTTAGCTGCCACCTTTCATATCACCGTGGATCACCATGTCAGATTATGGTACTATCTCTGATGTGACATCTTGTAGAAGCGACCACGGCTGCCAACCATGTTGTAATATGGTGTGCAGCAGCATCTCAATGATGAGATCTTGAGACTTGTATATTTGAACACCAGCTCTTTATTGTTAGCCCTTAACTATTTACAGATGGTCATGCATGGAGTTGTTGTCTTCTTGCAGGCTGGTTCCAGACTCCTCCTTCCAGACTGTTCTCTCAGTCTATTACCATGGGACTCCATACATCGTAGCTTGGGTGGAGCTATTCTCCAGACCAGCGATCCCCTTTACATTACAGTGGCATGCAGGCACATACATCATATAACAGACACCATCCAGGATGAAGCAAGCTGCTTGACTGACACCCCATCCAGCACCCTCAACATTCAATCCCTCCACCACTGACCCATAGTGGCAGCTGTACGTGCTAAGTGAAAGATGCACTGCTACTTCCCCCAGGCTACTTCCACAGCCCCCTCCAGACCAGCTGTAGCAGCTAGAAGGGCAAAGACAGCAGACGCACGGTATCAGCAGCATCTGCAAGTTGCCCTCTACTCCAATAACTCCCTCCCTCCACAATGGTTGTGCCTTCAGTGTGGCTGGGTCAGTGGCCTCCCCACCAGAAAACCACATGGACTGCAGTGGGACACTAAGGCAGCATTCCAGCACCTTCTCAAGGGTTTTTAGGGACGGGCAACAGAGATGCTGGCCTTGCTATTAATGCCCACGACCCATGCCAAATTCAGAAAAATAGTGAGATGAGTTTAGAGAGCAGAGGGTTCACTTACCCTGGCGGCATGGATTAAATCATTCATCCATTTCTTCCTCTGCACCCCTCTGGCACTGACCAACATGGCGACCTCCTCCCAGGCCAATGTGGTGAGTCGGGCATGCCTCCTGCTCCCATCCTTGGGAAAGAGGACATTTCGCCCATCCTCCACGGCCTGGAGGAGTCCCCCCAGGGAGGCATCGCTGGAGCACGGGGCCAGCACTTGGTGCCTTTTGAGGCCCTCTCAGTGTCCTGAGGTTTTGACATGCTGATCCACTGGCTGTCAGGGTGCCTTCATGGACATGATGGAGGGCACGTGACTTCCTGCCTGCCTCACCACGAGACACATCACAAACCACACACATGCATAATTAGTTAGGTGGGGAGTCCACGATTGCACGTAATGGACTTCCCCTCACATTAGCCAGGAACTCTCCCTGTTCCCACACCCACCATGGAACTTACAGTGGGAGGGGAACATTCTGGCCCTGGTATCTCTTTAGTGAACCTTAACTGCCCCCTTCCCATGGCTCTAACATCCTTCTTATAATGGGATGACCAGAACTGACATAAAAGCAGAAAGTGCTGGAAAACTCAGCAAGTCTGGTAACATCTGTAGAGAGAGAAACAGAGTTAACGGCCAGGATTATCTGTGCCCGCTGGTGTCGGGTGTGTTCAGTGGTGTGAGGGTACTACGTGGCGTGATCGGTTCCACAATGGCGTGAAAACAGTTTGCGATCGCCCGCTCAGCTTGCCAATGGCAGGCCACATTTCCCACCATCGGACATTGGGAGCCTCAGTGTAATACATTAGCATATCTTTATAAGGCCAGCCCGCTGGATCATTCCTCCCCCGCTGGATCATTCCTCCCCCGCTGGATCATTCCTCCCCCGCTGGATCATTCCTCCCCCGCTGGATCATTCCTCCCCCGCTGGATCATCACCTACGTCGGCAGGAAATCACGCCGGCGTGTTTCAAAACAGCACATTAGCTGGTGAGCTGCAGTTTGCTCGGGGATTCGAGGTTTGTTTGCCTATCTTGCTTTGAGCAGCACTCACAGTCATCAGCGCCAGGCTCCACAGGCAGCACCACATCACTGTTAGGGAGGCTCACGGGCAGCTCTCTACCTCCCAGACCAGCTGTAAGGCAGGGGCGGCTTCTCTGCGGAGGCCACTGTGATGTCCTCTATCCCGGCTCTGGCTGCAGGAGGGGCAACTACATTAGCACTCTGGCTTGCTGGCAGTGGCAGCAGTGGTTGGTGCCAATGCTGCACAGGAGAGGTTGGCTATCCAATGCAGATAGAGCATGAATGATCTCAGTCATGCAGCCAGGATAAGGCAACCATCTCATCCCTCTAAACTCACATACTCACAAGCCCATCACACATTCAGGGCGAGGGCTTGTTTGGGGAAGAGGTGGAAGTGGCCTCAGGTTGCAGGGCGAGGGCTGTACTGGAGAAAGAGGGTATCCCAGGGTGTGTGTGTGGTATTCCATGTTGATCTGTGAAAATGGCCTCATGATGGTGAGGGCTGAGGAGGCAGTCTCCAGAGGAGATGAGGCCAGATGGAGATGTGAGGGAGTGTGTGAGAGAGTGAGTGGTGATGTCCCTTGAGCTGGCAGTGAGTGAGATGCCAGTGAATGTAGCTGCCCCTCTTGCGGCCAGAGCCGGGGTAGAGGACATCACAGTGGCCTCCACAGAGTCCAAAAGGGCGCTCGAGGGCTGCTGTCTTCTTGTCTTGTCTTTTGGGGCCATATCTTCTTTGCTGCAGCCCTGGGCTGGAAGCACGAAGTGTGGCTGTATTTTAAATGTAGTGCCTGGCATGATGACATGGTGAGGGGATGGCGTGGTGGGCAAATGAGACCCATCCGCCTTGGAAAGGGTGTGTTTCCCGGGAATGCATAAGAAACGCGGCAGGTTTGGGTCGATACAGTGTGAAAACGTTGTTTTGTCTGCCTGCTGCTGCACTTGGTGCGAATCTGGGACTATTCCGCCCAACATTTCAAGTCCAATATGACTTTTCAGAGCAGAGGTGAGGTAACAATTGCCTTGTTATTTGTTTCAATGACACACACAGGCTGTCGACATTGTCGTTGAGTTAACTTTATTAATAACGCATTTTCCTAACATAAACCCACATCTGCAGCAACTAAATTCTGTCAAGACAGGCTCCAACATGTGCTATCTGACCTTCAACTCCCTGCTCAGGTGACCCCATATCTAGTACAGAGTACTGTACAGTATCTAATACTGGAGTCCACTACCACAATCAACTATTATCATGAGAGAGATGTGATGGATTTTATGCTGTTGAAATAGGTGGGGGGGGGAGGGTTAGGTAGAACAAAAGGGAAGGTCAGGGATAGGTTAGAAGAAGAGGGAGATTAAATGACAAAAACGTCATGGAACAAAAGGCAAAGAGAGTGGTAATGGTCGTAGTAAAGGAAAAATGCATTAAACCAGAGTAGGTGTTAATAGCAGAAAAAAAAGGTCAGCATTGTCTGAAAGCAAAACATGAGAACAAGATACAGGCTGGCACTGAGGGAAAAAAATACAAAATGGAGGTCAGAGTTCATGGTCTGAAGTTGTTGAACTCAATGTTGAGTCCAGAAGGCTGTAAAGTGCCGAACGAGAAGATGAGGGGCTGTTTCTCCAGTTTGTTTTGGGCTTCACTGGAACTTTGCAGCAGGTCAAGGACAAAAAATGTGAATGTGAGAGCAAGATGGTGAACTGAAGCTCAGGGTCGTGCTTGTGGGCTGAATGAAGGTATTCTGCAAAGTGGTCACCCAGTCTGCGTTTGGTCTTCCCAGTGTAGAGGGTAAGGAATGAGTACTGCAGGCTAAGCTGAAAGAAGTATTAGTAAATCACTGCTTCACCTGGAAGGAGTGTTTGGGGCCTTGGATGGAGGTAAAGAGGCAGGTGTTACACTTCCTGCAATTGCATGAGAAGGTGCTGTGGGAAGGGGATGAGGTGTTGGGGTGATAGAGGAGTGGACCAGGGCGTCACAGAGGGAACAGTCACTTCTGAATGCTGACAGGGGGAGGGGAGGGGAAGATGTGTTTGGTGGTTGCATTGTGCTGGAGTTGGCGGAAATGGCGGAGAATAATCCCGTGAATGCTGGTGGGGTGGAAAGTGAGGGCAAGGGGAACCCTGTCATGGTTCTGGGAGAGGTGGAAAGGGGTGAGGGCACAAGTGTGGGAAACGGGTTGGACATAGTCGAGGGTCCTGTTAACCGCAGTTGGGAGGGCAGGGAGGTGGGGGCATGGACAATCATTGATTGAGGAGAAAGGAAAACATGTCAGAAGCACCATTGTGGAAGGTAGCATCATCAGAACAGATACAACGGAGACGGAGAAACTGGGACAATGGCATGGGGTCCTTACAGGAAGCAGGTTGTGATAAGCTGTAATCAAGTATCTGTGGGAGTTGGTGAGCTTGAGGTGAATATTAGTCGACAGTCTACCCTCAGAAATGGAGAGAAAGAAGTCAAGGGAAGGGAAGGGAAAGGGAAGTGTCAGTGATGGACCATGTGAAGGCATGAGAAGGGTGGAAATTGGAAGCAAAATTGATCAACATTCCAGTTCCAGATAAGAAGAGGAAGCGGCACCAATAGAGTCATCGATGTGCCGGAGAAAGAGTTGCGGGAGGACTAGGACTGGAACAAGGAACTGCTAAGAACTGACTATGGCTTCAGCAATCTCTGGTATAAATTCACATCACTCCTTGCTTTTTGTTCAGTGCCCCTGTGTATGAGATCCAGAATCCCATTGCTTTTTTTTTTAAATGGCTTTTCCCACTTGCACAATAACCATTTAAGAATTTGGTATATTCTGCCATCCTGCTGAAACTCTTGTCATTTATGGTACATTGTTTCTTTCCCTCCAAAATGTACTACTTCACATTATGTGCACTCAACTGTCTCAACACATACCAGCCTACCACTTTAACCTGGCTATCTTTCTCACTTTGACATGGTCCAGAATTTGGTATCATTCTTTTTGAATGTTCATTTCTGCCCCTCCTACAGTGATAATCTTTAGATTTTCTGAGGAGGCCTGAATCATTGAGCATTGAAGGTGATGCTCAAGATGAGAACCCTTCATCAAAAGAAACTTACACTGCAATATCTTTGCCAGCCATATAATCTACAATTTGTTCAATTCATATTTTCATTTTACCAGTGAGTTGCCTTTCAATTTTTGATAGATAACTTCACTTGAAAATCAACTCATCTGTAAGCTCAACACACTCTACACTTCCTTTGGGAATTCAATGCAAAGATTAATGATAAATTCATCAATCACACACCTCTAGTGGTGGAGCTGCACTTGAAGGACTACAGCATTTCCAGCATGTTCCCCCCTCCCCACACCAGTCTGGTTTCCTGAATATATTCTGTAAAGTTCCATTAAAAGAACATTGTAGCAATTGCAACATGCAAGATATGCTCGTAGTCTTTAAGCTCACCTGTACAATGTTGGGTTTCTTTTCAGTGTATCAATGCTGACATGTTGTTCCATAAGGCTGTACAACAGGATGGGAAGAGAGGTGAAGCTGATGTTGTATAATGTAAGGTATGCAGTGTCATACAATGGCTGTAAGAAAAGAAATCCTCTATTATTTTGCAAGCTTCTAAAGTATCAATTTTTTTATCCATTCATGGGGTGTGAGCATCACTGGTTAGGCCAACATTTATTGCCCATCCCTAATTGTCCCTGCTCAGAGGGCAAGAGGGCATTTAAGAGTCAACCACATTGCTGTAGGTCTGGAGTCACATGCAGGCCTAAAGGACATTAGTGAACCATATGGGTTTTTACAACAATGGTGTCATGGTCATTGGACTTTTAATTCCAGCTTTTCATATTGAATTCAAATTCCACCATCTGCTGTGGTGGGATTCGAACCCCAGAGCATTACCCTGGGTCTCTGGATTACTATCACTACGCCACTGCCTCCCTGCTAAAGTTAACCCATAATTCCAGACCCCGAGATACCCATCTCGGTTTACATCAATGCTGGAATTGAGAGAAGCAACTAGCAGTCCTGTCGGGAAGGACCCAAGCTTTAACTCAAGCAACTGCCCCAACGACAAATCCACCAATACTTCTTTGTGTGAGGAACAGCAGCCTGTTATTGGGCCACAACATGTTAATGCACTGCTGTGAATTATCATTAATTAAATAAAAATCTTATATCAGCCTTGGAAAGTAGTTCACACAATTTGCAACACATGAAGCCCCTGAAGCACCGAGACTAATTACTGCCAACTTCTTTCTTGATCAAGACAGACTGTCACTGCGTTCT
The DNA here is from genome assembly GCA_026770705.1 of Isurus oxyrinchus. Lineage (NCBI taxonomy): Eukaryota > Metazoa > Chordata > Chondrichthyes > Lamniformes > Lamnidae > Isurus > Isurus oxyrinchus. Next base: position 163,313,187 of record JANJGN010000011.1, on the reverse strand, counting down.
TGCCCTGTGTGATCAGCTATGTTCACAGCAATACTTTACTTCACAAGCAATGCGTTCGTACAAAATGGATTTATGGAACAGAGTACTAACCTGTTGAGAAAATCCACAAAAGAACTGATACAAAAACTGAGGGAATATGAAGCAAACATTCTGGAAAACAACACAATTGTGAGATTAGTAATTAAAACACCACAGATATAATCACAGAATGTTTACAAAACATGGGAGGGCATTCAGCTCATTGTGCATGTGCTGACTCTCTGAAGCTACAGCTCACTCCCCCGCCTTCTCCTCACAGTCCTGCACACTCTTCCTTTGCAGATAATAATCTAATTCCCTTTTGAAAGCCTCAATTGAACCTGCCTCCACTACACTCTCAGGCAGTGCATTCCAGATCTTAACCTGTCCAAGTGACTACAGGCTGAGTGTCCTTTATCTGAAACCCTGGAGGCTGATGCATTTTGGATTTCAGACATTTTCAGTTTTCGAATACCACTTATAAATTTACATTACAATAGCCTAAGCCTATGCTAGCTTCCAGTGAAGACAGCTTTTGTGTGCTGGAGTGCAGAGAAGCTGTGAAAGATTTCGATTGAAGAAAGGAACTCAATGCTAAGTCAGCAATGTCTTTGTTTTAGGAAACAGGCCGTTTCTGAACTTCCTTTTGGAATTCCACATCAGAGTAGAAATGTCTGAGAAGTCGTGAGGTGTACTTTGACTAAAATTCCTTGAGTTGGGTAATATTTACTGGATTTCAATGTTAAAAATCTATAAGGAGTTATTGCCAAAAAGGTAGTCGAATTGTGCACTTTTAAGCAAGTGTGCTTTTTTGGGATTGTTCTGTAAGACTTTTTTTTAAAACTGCGCAACTTTTATCTTGTTTGCTTAAATTTTTTTTCTTTTTAATAAATTTAACAATTTTAAAAATTCTAAAGGTGTTACTGAGGTTCTGTGTTTTTGAGGTCAGTAGCTCTTCCTCTTCGTTTTCACAATGAAAAAAGAGGTTTATGATCAGCGAGACAGACTTCACTCTGGGGTCCAGCTTGCTCAGCAATAACATCAGCTGATAACACCCTCAATAACAAAAATCTGTTACTCAGATTTAAAGTTTACAACAATCTTGTATCAATTACTGCCTGTGGAACAGAGCTGCAAGTTTCTGCAACCCTATATATGTAGAATGATTCCTAATTTGACTCCTGAAGGTCTAGCTCTAATTTTCAGATGATGTTCTATGGTCCTCGACTCCCAACCGGCAGAAATCGTTTCTTTCTAACTATTCTATCAGTTTCCCTTAAAACTTAGATCAAATCATTCCTTTCCTTCTAAATTCCAAGGGATACAACTCTAGTTTGTATAATCTCTCATTATTTAACCCCTGAACCCAGTTATCATTTTAGTGAACTTATGTTACACTCACTCCAAGGCCAGCATATGCTTCCTAAAGTGCGGTGCCCAGTACTGAACATAATTCTCCAGACGTGGCCTGACCAGGGTTCTGTATAGTTGAAGCATGACTACTACCCCCTTCTATTCTAGTCCTCTAAGACCAGCAGTCCGTCAGCTTATTTTCTGTACCTGTTCATGATATTTTAATGATCTATGTACTTGGGCCCTCGAGTCTCTTCAGGCCTCCACTCTTTCTAGTTTTTTTTCTCATATAGAAAGAATCTGAGAGAATAATTGTCTGTACATAGAGTTATCCAAACCATCACAGTGCTTTTGGATATTTTCCCCTCAATTTCTGAAGATTGCTGTTGCATGTACTTGAGGCACAAATCGGTATTTCTGATAGTTCCCAGTCATTTCAAGTTATTTGATACAAGGCTGGTTATAATATGACAGGCGGCTGTGAGGTACTTTCCTAGTCACTCAGTAACAGCACTTCAAAGTTTACTTCATCTTATTGAGCACACCAGTGAAAGTGAATCACCACACAAAGTCTTTACTAGTGCTAGGTACAGCACAGGTCCAATGGCATTCCAGTCAGTAATTATAGATTTACTTTAATCAGAGACTTAAAGCTGTTGATTTAATTCATTTTCCTTAAAAAGATAAGGTATAAATTAATGCACACACCTTGTAGAAGAAATACTGGACAAGTTGGGCAATTCGAATGTAATAATAATGACCATGGACAAGTAGCAACTTCTCGAGATGTTTAAACTTGGGAATACAATAATCACTGTTCCGTGCTGCTTGACGACCTTCTTTCCCCAAAATACCTGGAGAAACAAACAAAACCTCAGGCAAACACTCAAAGAATGAAAGCAGTGACACCAACAAAAGGGGAATTTGAAAATTGTGCATTTGGCCTCTGTTTCTATCAATATATCCCTCTCATTGTACCTTGGATCTATTTATGAATATATCGTGTAGGTAGGTTTGTTGGGTTAGGGTCAGGGTCAGGGTCAGAGTAGAACCTCTGCCTGTCCAAGACATATGACACTGACTTTGCTGGAATTCACAGGGCTCAGCTCATTTACATATATTTAGATAGCCAAGGAGTGTAAAATGTGAAAAATACTCTGGTACTTGTTGCTACAGGAATCAAAAATAACTTCTTAGGAGGAGCCAGCAGGTAAATAATTTGTCTTCCAATATTGCTCAGAATGTTACATTCCATTGGCTGTACACCTCAGTTTTGTGAAGGTAGATATGGCAACCTCTTCAAAATGTGTCAGATGGCCCAACTCATTCACCAGAGGCAATACACCTAAAGCATAAAGAATTGCTTACACATCGATTAAAATGATGTGGTGAAAACATGCAGGAAAGAAGTCAGTGAAAGGTAGTGTGACAGCTATGTGGGGGAGAGGTGTCAATGCCTCTGCATCTCCCACTTCCAGGTCTGTGGATCAGTGCTGGACGAAGTTCTAAGAATTAATGAGAGGATGTTTAAGATAAGAGAATACTTTCCCCGCACCCCACCCCCCAACTGCCCCACCCCCCTATTTACTTTGCACCATGGGAGCCCCCTTCGTTCAACTGCTCATCCTCACTTCTTAAATAGAATGTAAGTATTCATTTGTAATGCAAATGGTTATCGAATGCTTGGCTCCAGAATCAGTGTTCAAGCAACCCTCCGTATTCTTTCTTGCACACAGCCTCTCACTGAAATCTCTCACCTTAAAAAGAACTGCCAAGACTTGTCCTCCTGGCTATATCAGCTGTCTGGACTAAATAATTGCAACTGTAACTATGATTCAAGATGGATGATTGGGGTTAGGGAGTACCTAGGACACTACAGACCCATCATTTTAACATCAGTTGTGGGCAAGTTACAGGAATCGAACATCAAGACAAAGGCCTGGATTTTCACGGAGTCGGAACGATTCTGGAGCTAGTTAAAAATGTCAGGCGGAGTCCATTCCAGGCTTCTGATCGGCCTTCCTGGAGCTGCCATTTTTCGCTCACACAAGATAAGGATGTGAGTAGCGAGGCAGCACCCTGCACTCCTCGTTCCACTGCAGGGCTAGGCATCTCTTAGCCTCCCTGCAAATTTCGTGGAGTCATGCAAGCTTCTGGATGACTCATGGTTCATGGTCCGTCAGAGGAGTCGTGAACCACAGGCTGAAATATTCCAGCCTCTCACGCCAGCTGAATCTTCTGGTCCTGCCAACGTGAATGGAGATTTCACTGGCTCGCTGGCTCCACTGGAGGAGCCTGGAAAATTCCGGTTATAGTTTGGATTTGGGAACCTTTTGAAAGGTGGCTTCAAAATGTCTTACCCATGCCCTCTCTACACCAACTCATGCCTCCCACCTACTCCACAGGCCCCTCATATCCTCCATTCCAACTCATGACCGTTCCATGCCCATTCATCCAGTATACAGAACCAATGAATCATGTAGTAACAATGACATGTGTGGAATTGCTCAAAGAAAAACACATTTACAAATCTTTTGGAAAAAAACTGCTGTTCCTACAAACCTACAAAAATGTCAGACAGGCTAAAGTATCATAACAGAGGCTTCAAAGACTTCATGCTCCTTAATCTTGTGCAAATAAACTTTGAGACATTGACAGAAGAGATCACAGACAGGACAATTTATTATAACTGCTTAAAGATGTCAGTCAAGCATAATCAACAGTTCTCCCCAGCTGTCAAAACAGAACCCACTGGTGATAAAACCCTTTGATGAGCCTGGGCTCTCAGCCAAGCAAGCAGAATGAGGACAGGTGTAAGAACTTATTCAGTAGAACTGAATGGCTTCATTCTGCATGATTGGCTAGGAACCCAGGCCCAAAATGATTTTCTCAGCAGAGGGTTCTGTTTGACAGCTGGAGAGAACTGTTGATATTGCTTGACTATCATTTTTAAGTAGTTACAATAAACTGTTCTTTCTGTGATCTCTTCTGTCAATACCTCAATGTTTACTTGCACAAGATTAAGAGATGTGAAGTGTCTGAAGCATGTTATTTATATTTTTTCCAACACATTTATAGTGTTGCAGGAACTGTATTTTTTGTGAATGGATTTTTATTTCCTGAACAGTTCCACACGTGCCATTACTACGGTATCATTTATTGGTTCTGTACAAAATGCATACTGGGTGAATAAGCATGGAAGGGCTATGAGATGGCATGGAGGGTACAAGGGTTTATGTGGGAGGCTGGGGGGGGGCGGCAGTGTGAGTTGGCATGGAGTGCATGGAGGTGGCTGGCTAAGAGGTATGAGAGTTGAGGGCTAGAGGGCCTAACAGCTTTTAATACAACTGGGACGAAGTGCTAGAGAACAAAAGTGGGCCTTCTAATCTGCGCGCTATGGCATTCGGCCACTCTGTAGCCACCTATACTCTGCCTGTGGGCCTGACTCTCTCCTGCACCCAATCCCCCCGAATGAAGATCACAACATTTGGGGGCCTTTCTGCCCTGGTGGGTCTGTGAGTTGGAAAATTTCCCAACTTGAGCTACCTGTCTTGGTAGTGAAAATCTGGCCCAATGTAAGTGAAGACTTGAGGGAGTATGCATTGATCATGGGGCCAGTATGGATTTGTGAAGGGTAGCCCATGTCTGACTAATCTGGTTGAAATTTTTTGACGAGGTCCAAAACATGGTGAACATGTGAGTGTCTAAGATGGTGTCCATCAGACTTTCAGAAGGCATTCAATGACATTTCAAAGAAGAATTATTAAAAATAAAAATACACAAAATTGGAGGTAACCTTGAGGCACGAGCTGGTATTTCACTGCAGAATACAGAGTAATGGGAACATTTTCTGATTGCCAGGATGTGACAAGTGGTGCTTCCCTTGGCTCATTTCTGGGGCTTCAGATTCTCAGCATACTGATCATAAGAATTGTGGGGCTGATGGACTTGTCCTGTTCCTGTGTCCCCTCTGACCTACCCAATTTCTAGTTACATTTGGAAGTTGAATGGGTACAGCAGATTCTGAGTTACAGTGGGCAACAATGCAGACGAGAAGTTAAATCATAGAAAAGTACAGATGAGGGAGGCCTTTCAGCTTATCTAAGATCAGACTCCCAGATATGAAATGGTCCAATAATACTTATCCTCCCAGAATACTGTGAATCAGAGATCATACCAGGTTTTAATCAGGTAAAAAAATTATAAAGATCAAAATGTGTTTTAAAAATGAATGATTATTTTACCGATTCCAACATGAGCTTCCAGAATCATACTGACATCATTAGCCCCATCTCCAATTGCCAAAGTTATGGGATGCTCTTTTGAAGATTTGATCAATTTAACTATCTGCAAATAAGGGTTAAAAGAACGAACATGGATTAATGGTCCAATGCAATCTCAACATCCGTCTACCCCAAATATCACTAAGTAAATCTAAATATGTTCATGGTAGGGGCTTGGAAATTCTCCACTTCACACTCGATTCTCCAACCACCACCCACCTTCACACCCCATTCTCCAACCACCACCCACCTTCACACCCCATTCTCCAACCACCCACCTTCACACCCCATTCTCCAACCACCACCCACCTTCACACCCCATTCTCCAACCACCACCCACCTTCACACCCCATTCTCCAACCACCACCCACCTTCACACCCCATTCTCCAACCACCACCCACCTTCACACCCCATTCTCCAACCACCACCCACCTTCACACCCCATTCTCCAACCACCACCCACCTTCACACCCCATTCTCCAACCACCACCCACCTTCACACCCCATTCTCCAACCACCACCCACCTTCACACCCCATTCTCCAACCACCACCCACCTTCACACCCCATTCTCCAACCAGCACCCACCTTCACACCCCATTCTCCAACCACCACCCACCTTCACACCCCATTCTCCAACCAGCACCCACCTTCACACCCCATTCTCCAACCAGCACCCACCTTCACACCCCATTCTCCAACTACCACCCACCTTCACACCCCATTCTCCAACCAGCACCCACCTTCACACCCCATTCTCCAACCAGCACCCACCTTCACACCCCATTCTCCAAGCACCACCCACCTTCACACCCCATTCTCCAAGCACCACCCACCTTCACACCCCATTCTCCAAGCACCACCCACCTTCACACCCCATTCTCCAACCACCACCCACCTTCACACCCCATTCTCCAACCACCACCCACCTTCACACCCCATTCTCCAACTACCACCCACCTTCACACCCCATTCTCCAACCACCACCCACCTTCACACCCCATTCTCCAACCACCCACCTTCACACCCCATTTCCAACCACCCACCTTCACACCCCATTCTCCAACCACCACCCACCTTCACACCCCATTCTCCAACTACCACCCACCTTCACACCCCATTCTCCAACCACCACCCACCTTCACACCCCATTCTCCAACCACCCACCTTCACACCCCATTCTCCAACCACCCACCTTCACACCCCATTCTCCAACCAGCACCCACCTTCACACCCCATTCTCCAAGCACCACCCACCTTCACACCCCATTCTCCAAGCACCACCCACCTTCACACCCCATTCTCCAACCACCACCCACCTTCACACCCCATTCTCCAACCACCACCCACCTTCACACCCCATTCTCCAACTACCACCCACCTTCACACCCCATTCTCCAACCACCACCCACCTTCACACCCCATTCTCCAACCACCACCCACCTTCACACCCCATTCTCCAACCACCACCCACCTTCACACCCCATTCTCCAACCACCCACCTTCACACCCCATTCTCCAACCACCACCCACCTTCACACCTCATTCTCCAACCACCACCCACCTTCACACCCCATTCTCCAACCACCACCCACCTTCACACCCCATTCTCCAACCACCACCCACCTTCACACCCCATTCTCCAACCACCACCCACCTTCACACCCCATTCTCCAACCACCACCCACCTTCACACCCCATTCTCCAACCACCACCCACCTTCACACCCCATTCTCCAACCACCACCCACCTTCACACCCCATTCTCCAACCACCACCCACCTTCACACCCCATTCTCCAACCACCCACCTTCACACCCCATTCTCCAACCACCCACCTTCACACCCCATTCTCCAACCACCACCCACCTTCACACCCCATTCTCCAACCACCACCCACCTTCACACCCCATTCTCCAAGCACCACCCACCTTCACACCCCATTCTCCAAGCACCACCCACCTTCACACCCCATTCTCCAACCACCACCCACCTTCACACCCCATTCTCCAACCACCACCCACCTTCACACCCCATTCTCCAACCAGCACCCACCTTCACACCCCATTCTTCAACCACCCACCTTCACACCCCATTCTCCAACCACCCACCTTCACACCCCATTCTCCAACCACCCACCTTCACACCCCATTCTCCAACCAGCACCCACCTTCACACCCCATTCTCCAACCAGCACCCACCTTCACACCCCATTCTCCAAGCACCACCCACCTTCACACCCCATTCTCCAACCACCACCCACCTTCACACCCCATTCTCCAACCACCACCCACCTTCACACCCCATTCTCCAACCACCACCCACCTTCACACCCCATTCTCCAACCACCACCCACCTTCACACCTCATTCTCCAACCACCACCCACCTTCACACCCCATTCTCCAACCACCACCATCCTTCACACCTCATTCTCCAACCACCACCCACCTTCACACCCCATTCTCCAACCACCACCCACCTTCACACCCCATTCTCCAACCACCACCCACCTTCACACCCCATTCTCCAACCACCACCCACCTTCACACCCCATTCTCCAACCACCACCCACCTTCACACCCCATTCTCCAACCACCACCCACCTTGATGCCTCGTTCACTAACCAAGTTAACCTCCAGATCCCAGTGTTATACTAATACTGAAAACGTCAGAAACCATAAGATTGCTGAGCTGATCTGGCAGCATGTGTGGACAGAGAAACAGAGTTCATGTTTCAGGTTGTGACGTTACATCAGGAAAAGGTTGTGGCCCAAATCGTTAATCAGTCTCTCTCTCTGCAGACATGCTGCCAGACCTGCTGCGTGTTCCAGCATTTTCTCTTTTTATTTCAAATTTCCAGCATTCACAGTATTTTACTTTGGCCATATTGATGTTACTTGACATAATAGCCTTGTTCCAATCAAATACCTGACATACTGTGAGTAACACAGCTAGAGTTGCAGAATATATGCAAAATGTAGGTTTAATCGTTTGTTTTCAAAGGAATATTCACTGCAACTCAGTGAGTACTTAACAGATATAACTAACACATAGATAAACATTCAAAACTAACCTGTGCTTTCTGTAAAGGTGCCATTCTGCAGCATAAGACTCCACTACAGTTGCGGCATATTTCCAGAAACAGATCTTTGTAATTGCTTGAAGAACCATTTTCAGTAGGTTTCATGATGAGTGAGAGTGTGGCCCCATCAATGATCAGACCATAATCATGTAAATCATTCTGAGAAAATCTAAAATAGCAAAAAAAAATCCTGGTTTAATTATCCCAAATACTTATAATTTTGGTATGGTGTAATAGAATCATAAAGTGGTTGCAGCACAGGAGGGGGTAATTTGGTCTGTCATGTTCGTACTGGCTGTCCGTAAGAGCAATTCACCTAGTGCCACTCGACTGCTTTTTCCCTGTTGTTCTGAAAATACTTCCTTTTCAGATTTGATCCAATTCCCTTTTCAATGCCATTATTGAATCTACCGCCTCCATGTCCTCAGGCAATACATTCGAAACTCCAGCCACTTACTGCATGATAAAGCTTTTCCTCACGTTGCCAATCACCTTAAATCTCTCCCCTCAGTTCTCGATTCTCTAAGCAACGGTTACGTTACTGGACTAATGGTCCCACCATGGCACTTTGAGAATTTTAGGCAGTATAAAAAATCCTGGAAATAAAAGCCCGAGGCCAGTAGAAGTAACTATGAAGTTTTCTGAATGTTGTAAAATGACAATAGATTTACTGGAAGGGAACCTGTCACCCTTACTGGGTGTGGCCTACATGTGACTCCAGTCCAGCTTCAATATAGTTGACTCTTAACTGCTCTCTAAAGTAACCCAATAAGTCTTTCAGTTGTATAAGATCATAAGGAATAGGAGCAGGAGTTGGTCCTTCAGTCATTAAGCCTCCTCTGTCATTCAATAAGATCCTGACTGATCTGATTGAGGCCCTAACTCCACTTTCCTGCTGGCCATATATAACTCTCCACTCCCTTGTAGATCAAAAATCTGTCTAACTCAACCTTGAACATATTCACTGACCCAGCATTCACACCTCCCTGTGGTAGAGAATTCCAAAGAGTAACGTACCGATGACAGAAAAAAACTCCTCCGCAACTCTGTCTTAATTGGGAGATCCCATGTTTTGAAAGTGTGCCGCCTAATTCTAAATTCCCAAGGGGAAAGATCCTCTCAGTATTTACCCTGTCAAAACCCCCTCAGAATCTCATATGTTTCAATAAGATCATCTCTCATTCTTTTAAATTCCCATGAATACAGGCTCAACCTGCTCAATCTTTTCTAATAAGAAAACCCCTTAACACCAGGAATCAACTTAGTGAGCTTTCTCTGAATTGCTACCAATGTAAGTAGGTGTGGTTTCAGCAATTCCCTGTACAGCTGTAGCAACACTTCCCTACTTTTACATTCTGTCTACCTACTGTACTGCATGCTAACTTTGTGATTCATGCACAAGGACACCCAGACCCCTCTCTACTGCAGCATTCTGCAGTCTCTCTCCATTTAAATAATATTCTGCTTTCCTATTCTTCCTGCTAAAGTGGACAACCTCACATTTTCCAATATTATCCAAGAGCCAATTTTTTGCCCACTCACTTAACCTATGTCCCTCTGCAGATTCTTTGTATCCTCCTCACAGCTTGCTTTCTTACCTATCTTTGCATCGTATTATAACCATTTTCAGTGCTTTAAGAGAACCACTGCCACCTTCTCAGCCTCATCAGCAATCCTGGGGACATGGGGAGACAGTGCAGTAGAGGCAATATCACTGGACTATTAATCCAGAGGCCCAGGCTAATGCTCTGCGGACACAGGTTCAAATTCCACCAAGGCAGCGGTTAGAATTTAAACTAAATTAACAAATTCAATTAATTAAGAAAAATCTGGAATAAAGAAAAAACTTTTCCACACAATGAGTGGTTCAGGTCTGTGGTGGAGGGAGGTTCAATCGAGGCATTCAAGGGGACATTAGATGATTATTTGAATAGAAACAATGTGCAAGGGTGCAGGAGAAAGCAGGGCAATGGCACTAGGTCATAATGCTCACTTGGTGAGCTGGTGCAGACATGATAGACCAAGTGGCCTCCTTCTGCACTATTAAGATTCTGTGACTCTGTGAAAGCTAGTCTCAGTAAAGGTGACCATGAAACTTATCAATTTTCATAAAAGCCCATCTGGGTCACTAATGTTCTTTAGGGAAGGAAATCTGCCGTCCTTACCTGGTCTGGTCCACATGTGACTCCAGACCCACAGCAATGAAGTTAACTCTTAACTGCCCTCTGAAATGAACGAGCAAGCCACTCAGTTCAAGGGCAATTAGGGTTGGCCAACAACACTGGTCTTGCCAGTGACACTCACATCCCATAAAAAGAATAAACAGAAAAAATTCCTGAGATTCAATTTTAAAAATGCTTCTTTTTGAAAGAATTGACAAAGGAACAAAATGCATTGGCTTGGACTAAACTTGAGAGATTGGACCAACCTGATGACATTTATAAGGAACTGATTTGGAGGGAGGAGACTTAAGAGTTAAAAAGACATTTTTGAATTGACGAGCGGCAACTGGAGTCAGTTTGCAATCATTATAAGCTGGGAAACAGTCATTATGAAGAGATGAGAAATTTGCAAACAAATGTGTGGAATAGCATGCGAGATTATTTGTCTTAGACAAGCAGCATATTAAATGGAAAATACAGCATGAGTGGGGCAGAAAACAAGCAGAGGGGTGCCAGGTTTCATCATGATACAGATAATGGCCCAGATCTTCCTTTGCCCAGGGGGTTGTCCACCTGAGGTATCCCAGATGATGTGCTGAGGATCCCCCTTACACCCCCGAATTCCTCATGCGAGGACTGCATGGAAATTGCCCGGGAAGTTTAAACGTTCATTGCGCAATTACCCTGCGCCTGGAGCCATGCAGAACTCCAGCTTCCATCTAAGACCAGGTGATTCCGACTCTCAGCGGAATACTTAGCCAGGAAACATCAGAAGGATTAAATTTAAAACAACTTCTCATGGCTGGATAACTGTCGTACTGACCTCCCCCTTTCGAACCCCCACTGGACCCTGGGCTGCACACCACGACTACCCCCACTATCTGCCCCCAACAACCAGACTAACCCCCAACCCCTGGCTACCCCACACCTCGACTACCTTGCTACGCCCCACTGCCTCCTACCCCCCAACTCATTCCTGACCACCTGACTCCCTCCTCGCTGGAACACTCAGCCCCACCTGACCCCCCCCCCCCCACAACACCAAACCCGGCTATCCCCCGCCCCTGACAATCAGCCCACCCCTCTACCCCAGCTACCCCGACCCACCCACAACCTCCTAAACCCCCAGCCACCCGGCCCCCTCCCCACCGGACCATGCAACTCACTCCCTCTGACCACTCTTCCCCAACCACTCGATCACCCCCAGGCACCACCCAAACCCCAGCCCCCCCCCCCCAACCACGCCCCTGATCACGCAAACCACACCCACCCCCACCTCCCTAACCCATCCTACTCACTTACCTTCTCTCCTGGCAAATTGGCTGGGACTTTGGAGCTTACCAGTTTATGGCAGCTAGTGCTGTAAAAAGAGGGGGTGGGTTTCACTCCCCTGACACTGCTCAGAAGGGACTCATGGAGCAGCTATGCATTTCTCAGCGGGCCTGGGGTTAGAAGTCCAGGTGAGAAACGCGCAGCTCCATTCTAGGCTAAGTAAAAGAGAGTGACTCACCGTTCGACTGCCGCTCCACGGGGTTTCAACCCATTATATGCAGGACAAGAAGTGCAGAGTATTGATCAGACCTCATTTGCAATAGAGAGATTACTTAGGATACATCAGTTTAGGGAGAATATACTGCTTTAACGATAATGATGCCTCACCTGTATGGGATCCCTGAGAAAGGTTGAGTTATGATGCAGAAATAGCCTGATTAAGGGTATATTCTCCAGAGATTTTTTTGATCAGTGATTAACATGCTGAAAGCCATCACCGTGTTTAAGATTCTCCACAGAAGGAAGCATGTTTTTTTTTATTCATTCATGAGATGCGGGCTTCACTGGTTGGGCCAGCATTTATTGCCCATCCCCAGTTGCTCTTGAGTAGGTGGTGGTGAGCTGCCTTCTTGAACCTCTGCAGTCCCTGTGATGTAGGTACACCCACCGTGCTGTTAGGGAGGGAGTTCCAGGATTTTGACCCAGCGACAGTGAAGGAACGGCGATATATTTCCAAGTCAGGATGGTGAGTGATTTGGAGGGGAACTTCCAGGTGGTGGTGTTCCCCATGTGTCTGCTGCCCTTGTCCTTCTAGGTGGTAGTGGTCGTGGGTTTGGAAGGTGCTGTCGAAGGAGCCTTGGTGAATTCCAGCAGTTCATCTTGTAGATGGTACACACACTGCTGCTACTGTGCGTCGGTGGTGGAGGGAGAGAATGCTTGTGGATGTGGTGCCAATCAAGCGGGGCTGCTTTGTCCTGGATGGTGTTAAGCTTCTTGAGTGTTGTGGGAGCTGCACTCATCCAGGCAAGTGGAGAGTATTCCATCACACTCCTGACTTGTAGCTTGTAGATGGTGGACAGGCTTTGGGGAGTCAGGAGGTGGGTTACTCATTGCACTATTCCTAGCCTCTGACCTGGTCTTGTGGCCACAGTATTTATATGGCTAGTCCAGTTCAGGTTCTGGTCAATGATAACCTCAGTATCTGAGGAGTCACGAATGGTGCTGAACATTGTGCAATCATCAGTGAACATCCTCACTTCTGACCTTATGATGGAAGGAAGGTCATTGATGAAGCAGTTGAAGATGGTTGGGCCGAGGACACTTACCTGAGGAACTCCTGCAGTGATGTCCTGGAGCTGAGATGACTGACTTAAAACATCCACAACCATCTTCCTTTATGCTAGGTATGACTCCAACCAGCAGAGAGCTTTCCCACTGATTCCCATTGACTTCAGTTTTGCTATGATTCCTTGATGCCAAAATTTGGTCAAATGCGGCCTTGATGTCAAGGCCAGTCACTCTCACTTCACCTTGAACCAAGGCTGTAATGAAGTCAGGAGTTGAGTGGCCTTGGCAGAACCCGAACTTGGAGTCAGTGAGCAGGTTATTGCTAAGCAAATGCTGCTTCATAGCACTGTTAATGGCCCATTCCATCACTTTACTGATGATGGAGAGTAGACAGAAGGGGCAGTAATTGGCCAGGTTGGCTTTGTCCTGCTTTTTGGGTACAGTGCATACCTGATCAATTTTCCACATAGCCGGGTAGATGCCATGTTGTAGCTGTACTGGAACAGCTTGGCTAGAAGCATGGCAAGTTCTGGGGCACAAGTCTTCAGTACTATTGCCGGAATATTGTCAGGGCCCAAAGCCATGGCAGTATCCAGTGCCTTCAGCTGCTTCTTGATATCACATGGAGTGAATTGAATTGGCTGAAGACTGGCATATGTGATGCTGTGGATCTCTGGAGGAGGCCAAGATGGATCATCCACTCAGCACTTCTGGCTGGAGATTGTTGCGAATGCTTCAGCCTTATCTTTTGCACTGATGTGCTGGGCTCCTCCACCATTAAGGATGGGTATATTTGTGGAGCCTCCTCTTCCAATGAGTTAGTTGTACATGCGTGACTGGATGTGGTAGGACTGCAGAGCTTAGAAGTGATCCACTGGTTGTAGAATTGCTTAGATCTGTCTATTGCTTGCTGCTTGTGCTGTTTGGAATGCAAGTAGTCCTGCGTTATAGCTTCACCAGGTTGACATCACATTTTTAGGTATCCCAGGTGCTGCTCCTGGCATGCGCTCCTGCACTCTTCATTGAACCAGGGTTGATTCCCTGGCTTGATGGTAATGGTAGAGTGGGGGATATGCTGGGCCATGAGGTTACAGGTTGTGTTTGAGTACAATTCTGCTGCTGCTGATGGCCCACAGCACCTCATGCCCAGTCTTGAGTTGCTAGATCTGTTTGAAACTGTCCTGTTTAGCAGGGTGGTAGTGCCACACATGATGGAGGGTATCCTCAATGTTAAGGTGGGACTTCATCTCCACAATGACTGTGGTCACTCCTAATGATACTGTCAAGGACAGATGCATCTGCGGCAGGCAGGTTGGTGAGGTATGCTTTTCTCTCTTGTTGGTTCCCTCGCCACCTGTTGGGAGACCCAGTCTAGCAGCTACGTCCTTTAGGGCTCAACCAGCTTGGTCTGCAATGGTGCTACCTAGCTATTCTTGGTGATGGACATTGAAGTCCCCCAGCAACAGTACATTCTGCCCCCTTGCCATCCTTAGTGTTTCCTCCAAATGGAATGGATTACCAAATATTGTTCAACATGGAAGAGTACTGATTCATCAGCTGAGTGAGGGCAGTAAGTGGTAATCAGCAGGTTTCCTTGTCCAGGTTTGACCTGATGCTGTCATGGGGACCGGAATCAATTGAGGACCCCTAGGGCAACTCACTCCCACAGTGTACCACTGTGCCGCCACCTCTGCTGATGGGACAGAACATACCCAGGGATGGTGATGGTGGTGTCTGGGACGTTATCTGTAAGGTATGATTCCACGAGGATGACTATGTCAGGCTGTTGCTTGACTCGTCTGAGAGACAGCTTTCCCCTAGCCCCCTCAGATATTAGTAAGCAGGACTTTGCAGGGTCAATGCCTTTGTCATTTCTGGTGCCTAGGTCGATGCCAAGTGGCCCATCCAGTTTCATTCCTTCTTTGTGATTGTGTAGTGGTTTGTTACAAGTGAGTGGCTTGCTTGGCCATTTCAGTGTCAACCACATTGCTGTGGGTCTGGAGTCACATGTAGCCAGACCAGGTAAGGACGACAGATTTCCTTCTGTAAAGGACTTTAGTGAACCAGATGGGTTTTTACAACAACTGACAATGGTTTCATGGTAATCATCAGACTTTTAATTCCAGATTGAATTCAAATTCCACCATCTGCCGTGGCAGGATTCGAACCCCTGAGCATTACCCTGGGTCTCTGGATTACTAATCCAGCAACAATACCACTACGCCATCACCACCTCTTATATGTGCCAGCGGAAATAGAGCAATCCAGCATTTATCTGCAGCCCTATAGGTTATGGTGGGCACTTCAAATGCATTCAAGTGCTTTTTAAATGCAATGAAGGTTTCTGCCTTGATCACTTTTTCAGGCAGAGAGTTCCAGACTCTCACCACCCTATGCATGAAATATTTCTCTTCAATTCCCCTCCAATCCTTCTACCAATTACTTTGAATCTATGTTCACTAGATATCGACCTCACTGCTAAGGAAAACAGGTCCTTCTTATCCACTCTATTTTGGTCCCTCAATTTTTATGCATCTCAATTACATCTCCTTTCAACTTCCTCTGTCCGACAAAAACACGTCCAACCTATCCAATCTTTCCTCATGGCTAAAAGTTTCCAGTCCTGGAAATATCCTCTTAAATCTCCTCTGTATCCCTCTAGTACGATCACACCCTTCTTGTAATGCGGTGAAAAGAACTGTACACAGTACTGCGTTGTGGCCTAATTATATATTATACAGTTCTAGCATAAGATTGTGCCTTGATAATAAAGGAAGGTATCCCGCGTGACTTTTTAACCACCTTATCCATCAGTCTTGGTGCCTTCAGGGTCTTGCAGTCTACAGCTTTCCCAATTGACTATCTACCACATGGTCAATTTTTGTTCATTTGCAAACTTCTTAATCATACCCCTTCACTTGACTTTATATATATGTCAAGAAAAACAAAGGACCTAGTGCTTCGTCCTGTGAAACACCACTGAAAACAGTCTTCCAGTCACAAAAACACCTGTCGACCATTACTCTTTCTTTTCTGTAACTGAGACAATTTTAGATCTAACTTGTCACATTTGCCACTTAAATCTCATGGGCTTTTACTTTTCTGACCAGTCTGCCATGTGTGATCTTGTCAAAAGTCTTGCTGAAATCCAAAACAAAAACAAAAATACCCAGAAAAACTCAGCAGGTCTGGCAGCATCTGCGGAAAGGAACACAGTTAACGTTTCCAGTCCGTATGACCCTTCAACAGAACTAAATAAAAATAGAAGAGAGGTGAAATATAAGCTGGTTTTGGCGGGGTGGGGGGGCAGGGGGGGGGGACAGGTAGAGCTGGATAGAGGGCCAGTGATAGGTGGAGATAACCAAAAGATGTCACAGACAAAAGGACAACGAGGTGTTGAAGGTGGTGATATTATCTAAGGAATGTGCTAATTAAGGGTAGAAAGCAGGACGAGCAAGGTACATATAACCCTAGTGGGGGTGGGGTGGGGTGAAGGTACAGATAGCCCTAGTGGGGGTGGGGTGGGGGGAACAAATTGAAATAGGCTAAAAGGTGGAGATAAACAATGGATGGAAACACATTTAAAAATAATGGAAATAGGTGGGAAAAGAAAAATCTATATAAATTATTGGAAAAGGGGGATCGGAAAGGGGGTGGGGATGGAGGAGACAGTTCATGATCTAAAATTGTTAAGCTCAATATTCAGTCCAGAAGGTTGTAAAGTGCCTAGTTGGAAGATGAGGTGCTGTTCCTCCAGTTTGCGTTGAGCTTCACTGGAACAATGCAGCAGGCCAAGGATGGACATGTGGGCATGAGAGCAGGATGGAGTGTTGAAATGGCAAGCGACAGGGAGGTCTGGGTCATGCTTGCGGACAGACCGAAGGTGTTCCACAAAGCGGTCACCCAGTCTGTGTTTGGTCTCTCCAATGTAGTGGAGACTGCATTTGGAGCAACGAATGCAGTAGACTAAATTGAGGGAAGTGCAAGTGAAATGCTGCTTCACTTGAAAGGAGTGTTTGGGCCCTTGGACAGTGAGGAGAGGGGAAGTAAAGGGGCAGGTGTTGCACCTTCTGCAGTTGCATGGGGAGGTGCCGTGGGAGGGGGCTAGGGTGTAGGGTGTCCTGGAGGGAACGATCCCTGTGGAATGCCGCTGTGGGGGGGTGAAGGGAAGATGTGTTTGGTGTTGGCATCATGCTGGAGTTGGCAGAAATGGCAGAGGATGATCCTTTGAATGTGGAGGCTGGTGGGGTGATAAGTGAGGGAGGAGAAGGTGTGAGGGCGGATGCGCGGGAGATGGGCCGGACACGGTTGAGGGTCCTGTCAACCACTGTGGGTGGAAAACCTCGTTGAAATCCATGTTGACTACATCAAACATACCACACTCACCAATCCTCCGTGTTATCTCTTCCAAAAAATTCAATAAATTTAGTCATATACAACCTTCAGATAAAAAATCCATGCTGAATGATCTTGATTAAACTCTGCTTTTCTAAAGAGCAATTTACACTGCCCCCTAATATTTTTTCCAATCATTTGGCCATGAAGGGGATTAGGCTGACTGGCCTGTATTTGCTTAATTAACCCCTTTCTTTCTTTATAAACAATGATATAATGTTAGCAATCCTCCAGGTCTCTGGCACCATGCCTGCGGCTAGAGAGAATCAGAAAATGATGGTCAAAGCCTCCAATATTTCCTCCCTTGCTTCTCTCAAAACCCTAGGATATATTTCATGATAGCTTGGCGATTTATCAACTTATAATATTTCCTCCCTCACTATTTTTATTCTATCCAATATTTCACACTCCTCCTCTTCAACGACAGGTTTGCAGCATCCTTCTCACTTGTGAAGGCAGACACAAAATTATCATTAAGAACCATACCCATGTCTTCTGCCTCAACACACAGGTTAGTCTTGGTCTCTAAGGAGAAGTCACTAAAAAATCCAAGCAGCGCTTTGTCCGGCATTTACTACATACTCTTTCCATGTACCGGTACTGTACTTAGCAATTTGTGATTAAGTTGTCTGGAATTAGTTAAGAACCAAAGCTGAGGCAACCCTTCACCCATCTAAAGCACCATCTCTGGAAATGCTTCTTTGAACCCTTCAGCATTTCGCCTTTAATACCTTTCTGAAAACCCACTTCTTGACCAAGCTTTTGGTAATCCCTCGCACTATTTCCTTTTGCATTTTGTAAAAGCTTTTCAAATCAATAGCTGGCTTGAAGGGAATCCTGAAAAAATGTCTCTATAAAAATAGTTGTGAGTTTAAGGGATAGAATACACCAGGAGGGTATAGATACAGTATCAATTCTAGAGTTTAAAAAGCCGAGATACATTTGGGAAGGGAGGGTATAAAGGTATATGGTCAAAGGGCCAAGGAAAAGGAGTTTATTAAGAGCAAGCTGCCAAGGCTACAGCCAAGTAAACTCTAAACAACTAACCCAACTGCAACGTCTGTAGCTGTCTGTTGAAATAGTCAATAAATATTTGCACTGGTTTTTACAAGTGATCTGTGAAGTAAAAATGTAGATGTACTAGCACAGAATGTGGAGCAATTATTAACGTTAATTGATGGAAAAGGAATTAGTTCAACAAAAAGAAAAATTGGCATAACTCAAGGTGCTTTCTGGGTTGTTACAAGAATTAGAGAAAAAGACGACAAAGGCTGCAGCATAACTTTTCAATCTACGTTAAATATGTAAGCTATACTATGGGACTGGGCAGCAGCCAATGTTATATTCCTGTTCAACAAAGAGTAGGATAAACTGGGTAACAAAAGACCAGTTAGTCTGATGTCAATTATGAATAAACTTTTTACGATCTATAGTCAAGATAAAATTAGTGAGCATTTAGATATACATAGATTAATCAAGGACAACCAGCCAGAGTTACTCAAAGTGTTTGACACATTTGATAGATTTTTTTTAAGAAGCGACTGATTGGATAGGTAAATAGAATAGGTAAATAGAATACAGATGGACTGTATAGGGATTTTCAGAAGGCCTTTGAGAAGGTTTATCACAAGGAGGTTACTAGACAAATTCAAGTTTATGATTCAAGAGGGAAATCAATAACCTATTTTCCAATTATTCTCCAACCAGAAGAAATAATTTTACTCTGCTCACTTTATCAATGATATTCATCATGTTAAAAAGCTCTTAAAACTCCTCCTAACATTCCCTGCTCCAGTATAAATAGTCCCAGTTATCTCAAGTTTCTCCACATAACAGCAACTTCCCATCCTTATATCACCCTGGTGAACCTGTACATTCTCGACAATTTTGTCCTTTCTATATTTGGACTTCTAAAACTGCAGTCTTTAACTGTAGCCTAACTGAATTTCTGTACAAATTTATTACCCCTTTACTCATGTGCTGATTTATAATACCCCGAGAAAGCCCCATTTAATTGAAAAACTGCCAAGTGTAAACTTAAGATAATTTACTACTAGCTTTTCTTGCAATTGCAACATTTAACATTTAGTCACAATGGCATAGAAATGATGGATTAACTGAGATGCCCACCCTGAATAACTGTCTCTTGGCAAACTATCACTCTGCCTGAGAATTATTCTGTTCAAATCAAAAAGCACATCATGCAAACTTTGCTCTTCTATTCGTTTAGTCGTCAACTCAAATAGCTGTGTATTTCTCCTGAAAAGCTTGCATGCATAGCATGTAGCTGTAGCTGTTTCCATCTTGTCTCCTGTAAGAACCCAGATCTTCATTCCAGCTTTCTGCAAAGCTTCCACAGTCTCAGCAGCTTTGTCTTGCAATCTGAAGAACAATCATATTGAACAATGTCTTACCGATTGCAAAATCTAACGTATAGAATCAGCATCAGACTACAGCTCCATCAGTTGCAACCGAAGCAAACAGTAGCCAAAAATTAAAACATGCCTCTTCTTGCACAACGTGAGTGTCTTAATAGATTACACTTGGTCCGTGTGATCTCCTGAACTGGCTTGGATTGCCTGAGGGGTGGAAGAGGAATGTTACAGAGTATTTTTTTCTCTTCTTGTCCCTGGACATTTTTAATTTTGACAGGAGTTTACATAGTTGCAGGGTTAGTTGTGGTGGCTGGGGTAACAGGAACAAACATAGAAACATAGAAAATAGGATAGGCCATTCAGCCCCTCGAGTCTGCTCCGCCATTCATCATGATCATATTATAGCTGATCATCCAACTCAATAGCCTGCTCCCGCTTTCTCCCCATACCCTTTGATCCCTTTCACCCCAAGAGCTATATCCAATTCCTTCTTGAAAACATTCAATGTTTAGGCCTCAACTACTTTCTGTGGTAGCGAAATCCACAGGCTCACCACTCTCTGGGTGAAGAAATTTCTCCTCATCTCTGTCCTAAATGGTCTACCCTATATCCTCAGACTGTGACCCCTGGTTCTGGACTCCCCCCACCATCGGGAACATCCTTCCTGTATCTACTCTGTCTAGTCCTGTTAGAATTTTATAGGTTTCTATGAGATCCCCCCCTCAATCTTCTGAACTCCAGCAAATATAATCCTAACCGACTCAATCTCTCCTCATATGTCAGTCCCGCCATCCCAGGAATCAGTCTGGTAAACCTTCCCTGCATTCTATAGCAAGAACATCCTTCCTCAGATAAGGAGACCAAAACTGCACACAATATTCCAGGTGTGGTCTCACCAAGGCTCTGTACAATCACAGCAAGACATCCCTGTTCCTGTACGTGAATCCTCTGGCTATGAAGGCCAACATACCATTTGCCTTCTTTACCGCCTGCTGCACCTGCATGCTTACCTTCAGCGACTGGTGTACAAGGACACTCAGGTCTCGTTGCACATTCCCCTCTCTCAATTTATAGCCATTCAGATAATAATCTGCCTTCCTGTTTTTGCTACCAAAGTGGATAACCTCACATTTATCCACATTATACTGCATCTGCCATGCATTTACCCACTCACTCAGCTTGTCCAAATCACACTGAAGTATCTCTGCATCCTCCTCACAGCTCACCCTCCCACCCAGCTTTGTGTCATCTGCAAATTTGGAGATATTACATTTAGTTCCCTCATCCAAATCATTAATATATATTGTGAATAACTGGGGTCCCAGCACCGATCCCTGTGGTACCCGACTAGTCACTGCCTGCCATTTGGAAAAAGACCCATTAATTCCTACTCTTTGTTTCCTGTCTCCAACCAGTTTTCTATCGATCTCAATACACTACCCCCAATCCCACGTGCTTTGATTTTACACGCTAATCTCTAATGTGGGACTTTTTCGAAAGCCTTCTGAAAGTCCAAATAAACCACATCCACTAGCTCCCCCTCATCAACTCTACTAGTTACAACCTAAAAATATTCCAGTAGATTTGTCAAGCATGATTTCCCTTTCGTAAATCCATGCTGACTCTGTCCGATTCTGCCACTGTTTTCCAAGTGCTCAGCTATTAAGTCTTTTATGATGGATTCTAGAATTTTCCCCACCACCGACGTCAGGCTGACTGGTCTATAATTCCGTTTTCTCTCTACCTCCCTTTTTAAATAGTGGGGTTACATTAGCCACCTTCCAATCTGTAGGAACTGTTCCAAATTTCTATAGAATCTCTGAAGATGACCACCAATGCATCCACTATTTCTAGGGCCATTTCCTTAAGTATTCCGGGATGCAGATTATCAGGCCCTGGGGATTTATTGGCCTTCAATCCCATCATTTTCTCCAACACCATTTCCTTACTAATACTGATTTTTTTTTTTCCCCTCTCATTAAACCCTGTGTTCCCCAACATTTCTGGTGTGTTATTTGTGTCCTCCTTTGTGAAGACAGAACCAAAGTATTAATTTAGTTGGTCAGCCATTTCTTTGTTCCCCATTATAAATTCCCGTTTCTGACTGTAAGGGACCTACATTTGTCTTCACCAATCTTTTTCTCTTCACTTACCTATAGAAAGTTTTACAGTCAGTTTTTATGTTCCCCGCAAGCTTACTCTCGTACCCTATTTTCCCCTTCTTAATTAATCCCTTGGTCCTGCTTTGCCGAATTGTAAACTGCCCCCAATCCTCAGCTCTGTTGTTTTTTTTTAGCCAATTTGTATGCCTCTTCCTTGGATCTAATACTATCTCTAATTTCCCTTGTAAGGCATGGTTTGGCCACCTTTCCTGTTTTACTTTTGCGTCAGACAGGAATAAACAATTGTTGCAGTTCACCCATGCGCTCTTTGAAAGTTTGCCATTGCCTATCCACCATCATCCCTTTAAGTAACACTTCCCAATCCATCATAGCCAACTTGCGCCTCATACCATTGTAGTTTTCCTTCATTAAGATTCAGGACCCTAGTCTCAGAATCAAACACGTCACTCTCCATTTTGACAAAGCATTCTATCATATTATGGTTGCTCAACCCCCAGCGGCCTCACACAAGTAGAATGCCAAAAGAGCTAAGGGGATGCACAGAGAGGGCACTATGCCCGAGTGCAGCGTAGACCCAGTGCAAAGTCAGGAATCTGGTTCATGTGGAAATTCGGTACAGAGGGGGAAAAGGGGTACTCCTTTCTCTACCTATTTCCAGCCTCCAGCAGCTGGTGATTCTCCTTCCTTTTTCTTCGCATTAAGAGGGTGTAACTTTTTCTTATTTTCACTGTGAAAATTAATAACTGATTAAATAAACAAGGTTAGGCACTGGCAGGAATGGTGGTGTGCCATGACTGCAGCATGTGGGAACCTGTGGAATGCATTGCAATTGTGGATAACTATATCTGCACTGAGGGCCTGCAGCTTGCGAAACTTTGGCTTAGAGTTGCTGAGCTGCAGTCTGAGTTGCTGACATCGCAGGGCATCAGTAAAGGGGGAAAGTATCTGGATGCTTTATTCGAGGAGGCAGTCTAAAGAGAAGCTGAGTGGGACAGGAAGGGTTGGAGTTTAATATTAATTGCACAGCAGTCAAGTAAAAAAAAATAAATCAATTAAAGGTTCTTTAGCTGAACGCATGAAGCATTTGCAATAAGATGGATAAGTAGTGCCACAAATAGTGGTAAATGATCTAGGTTTAATCACCATTACAGAGGCATGGTTTCAAGGTGATCAAGTTTAGGAAATAAACATTCCAAGGTGCACAATATTTTGGAAAGACAGACAGAATGTCAAAGGAGGAGGGGCAGCCCTGATAGAAAAGGATGACATAAGGACATTAGAGAGAAACGATCTGACCTCAGAAGATCATGAAGTAGAATCAGGGGTAGGTAGAAATTAGGAATAGCAAAAGTCAGAAAGCACTGGGAAGACTAGTTTATAGCCCCCCTGACAGTAGTTATACTGTTCGGCAGAGCAATAAAAAGAACTTGTTGGAGTTTGTAACAAAAGCAATGTGATAATTGTGGGAGACTTTAATCTTCATATAAACTGGGACAATCAAAATAGCAAGAATTGTATAGAGTTTACAGAATGTATACATGACAGTTTTCTGGAGCAATACATTATGGAAGCACTAGGAAAAGCTATTTTAGGTCGAGTATTGTGAAATGAGGCAGTGTTAATTAGTAATATCATAGTAAGAGATTCACTGGGAAATAGTGATCATAATATCACTGAATTCCATGTTAAGTTTGAAAGTGACATGCTCCAATCACTAATTAGAATTTTAAACTTAAACAAAGCCAATTAAATAGGTAAAAGTGGAGAACTGGCTAAGGTTGATTGGGTAAATCAACTAAAAGGCAGGAAGGTAAATGAACAGTGGAAAACATTTAAAGAAACAATTCAAAATGTTCAACAAACATACATTCTATTGAAAAACAAAAGCTCAGCAAGAAAGACCCATCCATGGCTCACTCAGGAAGTTAAGGTTAGCATGAGATTTTTTTTAAAAAAAGAGGCTTCTAATGTTGCAAAGATCAGTAGCAAGTCTGAGGATTGGGAATGTTTTAAAATCCAGCAAAGGGCTACCAAGAAATTAATAAAAATGGAAAAAGACTATGTAAGAGTAAACTAGCCAGAAATATAAAAAGAGATTGTAAGAGCTTTTACAAGTGTATAAAAAGAGTGTAGCTACAGTAAACGTTAGTCCCTTAGAAGCAGGGGCAGGAGAAAGATCTTGGGAAATGAGGACATGGCAGAGGCATTGAACAAATATTTTGTGTCTGCCTTCACAGACACAACACAAATTGCATGCCAAAAATCGAAGGTAACCTTGGAGCTAAAAACAGTGAGGAAATCGAGGTAATTAATGTCAGCACAAAAAAAGTATCGGGAGAAACTTAAGGGACTAAAATTCGACAAATTCCTGGGACTTGATGGCCTGCATCCCAGAGTTCTAAAAGAGATAGCTGCAGAGATAATGGATGCACTAGCTTTGATTTTCCAAATAAGAGAGAGAAAAGTGGGAATTATAAACCAGTTAGTCCTAACATCAATTGTTGAGAAAATTCAGGAATCTATTATTAAGAAAGTCTTAATATGCTTAGAAAAATATAATTATGTTTTTAGAAAAGGGAAATCCTGCTTGACAAATTTATTAAAGTTTTTTGACGATGAGAATAAATTGGAGAGATTGGGTCTGTTTTCCTTGTAGAAAAGAAGGCCGGGAGGAGACTTAATAAAGATATCCAAGATCTTGAGGGGTGTGAACAGGGTAAATTGTGAGAAACTGTTCCCACTCAAGAAATCGTCAAGAACTAGAGGGCACAGATTCAAAATAATTGGCAAAAGGAGTAAAAGTGATGTGAGGAATAAAATTTTTCACCCAGAGGGTGGTTGGAGTCTAGATCCAACATCCTGAGAGGGCAGTGGAGGCAAGTTCAATCGAGTGACTCAAAAGGGAATTGGATTGCTATGTGAAAAGAATGAATGTACAAGGTTACGGGATGAGGCAAGGGAGGGGGACTACGTAGAATGCTCTTCCAGAGAGCCAGTGCAAACTCGATAGGCCGAATAGCCTCCTTCTGCAATGTGAAGATTCTGTGATTATGTAACTAACAAGGGAAACAGTAGATGTAGTTTATCTGGATTTTCAAAAGGCTTTTGATAAGGTGTCACACAGAAAAGCTAACATGCAAGGTAAGGCTCATGGAGTTTGTGGTAATATATTAAAATGGATAGAGGGTTGGTTAACAGGCAGGAAGCAGAGAATGGGCATTTTCAAGTTTGTAGGCCGACACTGATGGAGCATTGCAAGGATCAGTTCTGGGACCTCTGCTATTTACAATCGACATTAATGACTTAGATGGAGAGGCAGAGAGTAATGTATCTAAGCTTGCTGATGAGAGTTGGATCGGTAAGCTTTGGGGAAGACTTGGACGTTGCAAAAGATAGACAGGTTAAGTGACAGGAAATGGAGTATAATGTATAGACGTGTGAAGTTATTCACTTTGGACATAAGAATAGAAAGGCAGAATATTTTTTAAAAGATGTGAAACTTGTAAATGTTGATATTCAAAGAGACTTGGGTGCTCTCATACAAGGAACAGAGTTAGCATGCAGGTACAGCAAGCAATTAGGAAGGAAATGGCACATTGGCTTTATTGCAAGGGGGCGAGAGTACAGAGATAAATAAGTCTTGCTATAATTGTACAAGGTTTTGGTGAGACCACATCTGGAAAACTGTGTACAATTTTGGTCTCGATATTTAAGGAAGGATGTACTGGCATTGGAGGTAGTACAACCAAGGTTCACTAGATTGGTCCCTGGGATGCGGGGTTATCCTATGATGAGAGGCTGAGTAAATTTGGCCTGTTTTCTCTGGAGTTTAGGAGAATGAGAGGCAATCTCATTGAAACATACAAGATTATGAAGAGGCTTGATAAGGTAGATGCTGAGAGATTGTTTCCACTGGTCAGGGAATCTAAAACACAAGGACACAGCCTCAGGATAAGGGCCTTATCATTTAAGACTAGAGATGAGGAGAGATTACTTCACTCAAAGGGTTGTGAATCTTTGAAATTTTCGACCCCAGAGGGTTGTGGATGCTTCATCTTTAAATACATTTAAGGCTGGGAGAGACAGATTTCTGGCCTCTCAGAGAATCAAAAGATACGGGGAGTGGGCTGGAAAATGGAATTGAAACCTAAGACCAGGTTTGGTTGTATGAACTGGCAGAGCAGGCTGGATGGGCCGTATAGTCTACTTTTGCCATTTCTTGTGTTCTTATGAACAATGGGTATGAGGTGCTGGTGCAGAGAAAAGGACTGTTCAGTCAATGTTATTCCAGCCAATGTGATCGGGTGGAGGTGGGTGGGGGAGGTGGTGGGGGTGGTGGTGGGGGTGATGGGGGGGAGGGGGTGGGGAAGGTGGGTGGGGGAGGTGGGTGGGGGAGGTGGTGGGGGAGGTGGTGGGGGAGGTGGGTGGGGGAGGTGGTGGGAGTGGTGGGGGGGAGGTGGTGGGGGAGGTGGTGGGGGAGGTGGTGGGGCAGGTGGTGGCGGGGGGAGGTGGTGGCGGGGGGAGGTGGGTGGGGGAGGCGGTGGGGGGGAGGTGGTGGGGGGGGAGGTGGGTGGGGGAGGTGGGTGGGGGAGGTGGGTGGGGGGGAGGTGGTGGGGGTGGTGGGGGGGGAGGTGGTGGGGGTGGTGGGGGGGAGGTGGTGGGGGGGAGGTGGTGGCGGGGGGAGGTGGTGGCGGGGGGAGGTGGATGGGGGGTGTGCTTTGACAGACCAGCTGGTCTTTTCCAGCCCAATATTTTTCTTTGTTCAAATTGCAGTTTTAAACAACAGGTTTTACACGTTAATTTATCTGGTTATAAGAAGCTAAATTAACTGTCTATTTTTACTCAGATCCTAAGTGCAATGTTTGCTCACATTTGATTCTACTAAATAAGGGCAGATTTGAAAAAGAAGTTTGAATCTGTCCCTCACTGACCTGTCTTCCACAGCTGTTGCTCCAAGCAAATCAAGGTCCCTTTCAACTACGTCGTACGCTTCAGCAAGCTTCCTGTCCCTTTCCTGCAGGGCTAGCTTAGCATTCTGAAGGAGCGTACGAACATTATCATATTCTTCACAGGTAAGGACTTTGTAAGCCACGCATAAGGTCCTCAATCCCTCCTGAAATTGATAAAACTGCATTAAATACAGAAGTAATTCTGCTGGAAGTCACAGAGTGAGTGGCTGCTGCTGAGTAACAGTATTGCAAGCATTTCACAAATTCTGCATTCAGAAGGAGCAGTTAGGAACAATTTCATATTTGTTTTCAATTGTAACATTAGCTCCCACATCTTCAAATATCTGCAACATTTTGGATAATGAAAATTTAAAATGTGAATGAAGTAAAGAATAAGTTACAGTCAGGCAACCAGGTTACAACAAAAATCAGGGATAAGATAAGGTCATTTTCAGGTGACTGAAGAGCAAATTTCCTGTAAGGAAAAACTTCCTTTCACATCCTAGACACTCCCAAAAGCTTCACGGCCGATGAAGTCCAGTCTCTGTTATAGAAAGCGTGCTAGTGTCAACATCATTTGCCCACAGTGAGCAGTGGGTGCTGTGAAGAAAGGAACAGGACAAGGGTAATTATTGGAGTAGGGTTGCTTAGCACAAAGGAGCCTTCATAATCGGCACCTATGGTAATGGGAAACAGTCATTATCAGTATCATTTCCCTGATACAGGCAGCTATCTGGAGTATGTGGGGATGGCAGGGACTGTGCCTTTGAAGTTATTTGTTATGTGCACAAACACAGCAGCCAATTTGTACACAGAATGATCTTACAAACAGGAAATTATGTAACTGGCCAATTGGTTGAAGGATACTGGGATAACAGCCTAAATAATGTGTGATTAAGCGGCAGGGATGCCCTGTGGTGCAATTATTGATATCAAATTTCTACTATGGACTGTGTTTTATTATGTCTTCTTGCCCTGTTCTAGAGTTTACAAAGTGACATTAGCCAATGCTTCATACACTGAAAGCGTGCTCATCAGGTGTGTGTTAGCCATAATATAAGGGCCTAAAATGTTATTGAGATGCCAGTCTCATAATCTAGTCTCTGTGACTTAAAAGCTCAATGCAAAGGACACCTAGACTCTTTTATTGAAGTAGACTGTGCTTCAAGAAGCAAAACTCCTACTCAATCTGTAGATGGATGCACTGTACAGAGCCCAAAGAGGCACTGCAGCTTCAGGGATCAAATCCTTGCAGCCCAAGAACACCAATATTGGGTAGGACCATTTTTCTGGCATCTGGAGTAGCCACCTAAAACAGATGTTAAGACTTTGCAAATACTAATGAGGGATCTGATGCCAGTTGTAGGGCCCCAGGCTGAGCAGGGACTAGAGCCCATCCTGGCAGAGTGGAAATGCTCTCGAGGGCAAGTGCCCACGTGGCAAAAGGCCCTCAACTGATCTGTTGGCAATGGTTGGGCTGCTCCTGAGGGCACTTGCAACTTGACCAAATTATTGAACTGAGACACAAATCCTAATTTCAAGGCCAGCCAGGGCATGCATTGCTCTAAGAACAGCTCCAGGATTTTGCTCTAAGTTTCCTCTAACCCAAAATACTTGCTCTTCCCTTGTGTGGAGGAGTTAGATACAACCAGCACGTGAAGCACGGCCAACGTCACTTTAGAGATGTTCCCGAATTTCTAGCACTTGATGCCTTTAAGCACTTCAGGAAATTGAGCATTGGAGCTCTGGCAGAACGAGGTGGGGAAGTGTAATAAAACACAATCCAAAGTGGAAATCTGATCACAATGAAAACTTTATAACTTCAAAATACCTAAAATGAACAAGAGTCATTTTAAAAGGATCATAAATGTTTTGGGCTCATCGACTGGCCCAAGAGCAGTGTCTACTATTGATCCGAGAATGGACACACTCTCTTTGTTTGAGCATTACAAAGGTTACTTCGGAGGTTATAAAGGTATTCAAGTGGCACACACTATTATGATTTGGAACTATATTTTTGTCCCTTCACTGTCACTCGATCAAAATCCTGGAACTCCCTTCCTAACAGCACTGGGGGTGTACCTGCACCAGATGGGACAGCACTGGCTCAAGGCAGCAGCTCACCACCATGTTCTCAAGTGCAATTAGGGATGGGCAACATATTTGGACCTTGTCCACATCCTACGAAAGAATAAATATTAAAAATTAGTGCAGTCCGTCACTCCATTTGAACTAAACACTGTGTTATGGCCGAATTGGGAGGAGTGTGCAATCACCACTCCACAGCTTGTACCAATAGTATAAATGTTTAATCGCTTACTAAAATGGCCAATTATTTACCTTCGCTACTGTTTGACCCTGAATAAAAGAGATTTTAACCAGGCTTCCTTCTGTAAACTTACAATGGTTGATATATTATAAAACAAAACTTCTTTTTAAAACAACTTGCAAGAACAGGTTAACACACAATCTGTAGTCTGGAAGGCTAACTGTCTATCCCTTTTAAAATACGCTTGCACACATGTGTGCACATGCACACACACACTGTAATGGCATGGCAGGTGATGTGTGCCACGCGGATTGAATCCACAATGGAAACTTGGCCATGCTATCACAATGGTTTTGCAATTTGTACTTATTATGAGGTAGGAGCATTGAATTCAGAAGTAGTGAGTCCACTAACACCTTTAGAGATTTTAAACATTAAATTAAAATATTTATAACACAAGAAAATATTTCAAGCACATACATAAGATTAGTGACTTAATACCACAAGAAATCCTAAAATTCTTAATTAACCTAACTCCCAACTACACATCCCCTTTAAGGCAACAGTCCAAAATAGATTTTAAATTTAAAAATTAAGCCAGCAAGTTACCACTGCACCCATTCGCCAGTGGGATTCCAAAGGCTTTTCTCTAACTTTAGTTACTAGATGCAGCAGACTTTTGCAAAAATCGCTGGAGGCTTCTTCAAAGCTGTTTCACACACTCTTGTCAGGTCTTACATGGCCTCCAATATAACCTTCTTTCCTTCTTTATATATGTTTATCTCTCTTTAATCTGTAAATTCCATTGGTCCATATGTCTTTGGAAATATACTTTCCCATACTATAAAAATCTTTAATGTTGCCAATATGACCTCTTTCTTTTTGGGAAAAATAAACATACTGCTTGGCCTTGCTTATCTTACGATCCTACCATCCCTTTGAAATCCAAACGACTCCTTCACTTATCTAAAAATGCAAATTTCCATCACACCTTATATGCTAAGACCTCATCCATGTTTATTCATTAGTATTTCAAGTACTTTTCTACAACCAACTCCTTTTGATAATTTCAAACTTACAGTCTAACTGATGCCAATTCAATTAAATCACACACAGACAAAATCATCCATACTCACCCCATAAACATTACAATAACCCACAATAATATTATGAAAATTGTTATAGTTTTGTAACATCCACACAAAGGACAAACAGATAGGTTCTCTGCAGAGATGATTGGTTGAAGAAAAGACTTTATAAAAAATGAAAAAAGTTTAACCAGCATGGCAATTGTCGATCTGGTGGTCCCTCATGTGAAGATGGGCTGCTAGACCCAGTAGATGTCTGGAGATTTTCACCAAAGGAGTTTCAGCATGGAGAAGAAGAGAGCCGGGTCAATGCTTCTTCTCTCAGCCTCTCAGGTTTCCAAATACAGGCAGGTTACACTGAGATGAGTGTTCCTTGCCGGATACTGATAACCACACTGTAGTCAGGTAAGGCAAAGAGAGCATGGACTGGGCAGCTTTTCCCCTTTTCAGTTCATTGCCAACTGAGTTCAAAAAAATAAGTTCAAAACATGTCAGGCGATTTCTAGTAAATCAACAGGCCTTTGCCTTTAAAAGTTTTTTTCCATCAATTAAAGTGATTGCAGTTCAAATAAACAAATAGCTCTCCTCCACAACTGCCATGCTGGTTAAACTTTTTTCAAAAGAAATCCAAATAATGCAAAGTTCATCCAAAATATTAAAAGGAAACACATTTCTTGAAGATATGTTTCCCAACATGCCTCTGCCCTTAAAAAGTGAAACACCATTTCCAAACTTGTTTCATTACAAAGTGTCCAGGAAAAGATATATACAATATACAAAACAAAATTCAAACATGCACTCACTCAGTCATTCACTCCTTGTATAGCGTCTGTACAATTTCCTCTGATTTGATTCCAGAAAATTCTACAAAAATTAGATTCTTGATTGCATCAGCAATTACATTATCCTTTCCAATATTATGAACAATCTTTAAAATTAGCAAACTCCTTCGGAACAATCTGTCATTCTGAGTCTTAAATCTTTCTACAAAGGCTAAGGGATTACAGTCAGTATATGCTAGTGTTTCTTTGCAGCTATGATGGACATAAACCTCAAATTGTTTAAGAGCTAGTAACAATCCCAAGGTCTTTTGATACAGATTTAATTTTTTTTAAGATAAGTACCCCACTAGCTTCTCTATGCTCGATTCACCTTCTTGCAATAAAACCGCACCCACCCCCAAGTCACTAGCATCGATTGCCAGCTTGAAGGGTTTAGCAAAATTAGGGATGGCTAATAATGTTTCATTGGTTAGGATCTCCTTCAGCTTCTCAAAAGCTGCTCTTGACCATTCCACCTTCGCCTTCATTTGTATTAAATCCATTAGTAGGGCAGCAATTGTGCTGAAGTTTGCCACAAACCTACAATAGGAGCCACACATCCCTTGTCCTCTGTTAGTCTTTGTAGGCTTCCCAATCCCCTGGTTTCCCACTGCTCTTCGCCGCATTGTATGCTTTCTCTTTAGCTTTTATGCTGTCCCTGACTTCCCTTGTCAGCCATGGTTGTCTCGTCTTCCCTTTAGTATGCTTCTTCTTCCTAGGGATGAATTTTTGCTGTGTCTCCCAAATTACTCCCAGAAACTCCTGCCATTGCTGTTCCACTGTCTTTCCTGCTAGGCTCATCTCCCAGTCAATTCTGGCCAGCTCCTCCCTCATGCCTCTGTAGTTTTCTTTATTCAACGGTAATACTGTTACATCTGATTCCAGCTTTTTCCTCTCAAATTGCAGGGTAAATTCTATCATATTATGGTCACTTCCTCATAAGGGTTCCTTCACCTTAAGCTCCCTTATCAAATCTGCCTCATTACACATCACTAAATCTAGAATTGCCTGTTCTCTAGTGGGCTCCACCACAAGCTGCTCCAAAAAGCCATCTCGTAGACATTCCACAAACTCCTTTTCTTGGGATCCACTACCAACCTGATTTTCCCAGTCTACCTGCATATTGAAATCCCCCATGATCACTGTAACCTTGCCTTTCTCACACGTCTTTTCTATCTCCTGGTGTATCTTGTGCCCCACATCCTGACTACTGTTCAGAAGTCTGTACATAACTCCCATTATGGTTTTTTTTTTACCTTTGCGGTTCCTCAACTCTACCCACACAGATTCTACATCATCTGACCCTACATCATTTCTTGCTATCGATTTAATTTCATTTCTTACTAACAAAGCAACCCCACCCTCTCTGAGAACCTGCCTATCTTTTCGATAGGATGTATATCCTTGGATATTTAGCTCCCAGTCCTGAACCCCTTGCAGCCATGTCTCCGTGATGCCCACCACATCATACCTGCCAATTTCAATCCGCACCACAAGCTCATTCACCTTATTTTGTATACTGCGTGCATTCAGAAACAACGCCTTCAGTCCTGTATTTCCCGTCCCTTTATCTGATGTGCTTGAAGTTAGATTCCTAGCCCTTTCCAAACACTCTGTCCTATTTTGTGTTCTGGGGACTTTAATAGCCTCTCCTGGGCTCTCCTTTCTTTTCAGTTTTTTCATAATTTTCCATGAAGTTGAATCCACCCCCCCCACATGCTAACCTGCTGCTTTGTTTCCCATTAGTCATACTTCTTGGAGTTTTACCCTTCCCTCCCCCCCCCCCACTTTCTAGTTTAAAGTCCTGTTGACCACCCTATTTACCCTTTTCGCTAGAACATCGGTCCCAGATCGGTTCAGGTGGAGACCGTCCCAATGGTACAGATCCCTCCTGTTCCAATACCAGTGCCCCATGAAATGGAACCCCTCTTTCCCACACCACTGCTTTAGCCACGTGTTTACTTCGCTTATTCTCACGTCCCTATGCCAATTTGCACGTGGCTCGGGTAGTAATCCGGAGATTATAACCCTTGAGGACCTGTTCTTTAATTTAGTTCCTAGTTCCTGATAATCCCCAAACAGGTCCTCTTTCCTAGTCTTACCTATGTTATTTGTCCCGACATGGACCACAACAACTGGATCCTCCCTGCCCTCTCCAATATCCTTTCAAGTCGGTCAGAGATGTCCCTCACCCTGGCACCGGACAAGCAACATACCATGCGGGACTCTCAATCCTGCTTACAAAGTAAGCTATCAATTCCCCTAATTATAGAATCCCTACAACTACCACTTGTCTTTTTGCTCTCCCCTCTTGAATGGCCTCCTGTGCCACGGTGCCGTGGTCAGCTGGCTCATCCTCCCTACAGCCCTGTTCCTCATCCACACAGGGAGCAAGTACCTGTTGGACAAGGTCAAGAGCTGAGGCTCCTCTGTTCCTGAACACAGGATCCCTCTACCTACCTCACTTGCAGTCACACCCTGCTGACCCTGACCACTGACTGAATTTGAGGTATTTAATCTACCAGGTGTGATTGCCTACTGAAACAAAGCGTCCAGATAACACTCCCCCTCCCGGATGTGCTGCAGCATCCAGAGTTCCTCCAGCTCATCAGTTCTGAGCCAGAGTTCTTCCAGCAACCAACACTTGCTGCAGATGTGGTCACTGCGGATTGCATTGGGATCTGCCAGCTCCCACATCATACAGCTACAGCACATCACCTGCCCAGCCATCTCAACTTAGTTAATTAATTTATTACTTAGCTTTGCAGTGTTTATTTTTCAAATTTGGCGCAGATTTCCAACCAACCAATCAGGTCACAGCTTTCCTGTGATGTCACTTTTTAAGTTTTAACACCTGCTTCTCTGTTCTCCTCACTCTCTTTTATCCTGTGTCTGCGCTCTTTTTTCATTGTGCTCTTTTATCCTGTGTCTGCGCTGTCCTCGCGCTCTTTTATCCTGTGTCTCCGCTCTCCTTGCTCTCTTTTATCCTGTGTCTCCGCTCTCCTCGCGCTCTTTTATCCTGTGTCTCCGCTCTCCTTGCTCTCTTTTATCCTGTGTCTCCGCTCTCCTCTCGCTCTTTTATCCTGTGTCTCCGCCGCTCTCCTCGCGCTCTGTTATCCTGTGTCTCCGCTCTCCTCGCTCTCTTTTATCCTGTGTCTCCGCTCTCCTCGCTCTCTTTTATCCTGTGTCTCCGCTCTCCTCGCTCTCTTTTATCCTGTGTCTCCGCTCTCCTCGCTCTCTTTTATCCTGTGTCTGCGCTCTCCTCGCTCTCTTTTATCCTGTGTCTCCGCTCTCCTCTCGCTCTTTTATCCTGTGTCTCCGCCGCTCTCCTCGCGCTCTTTTATCCTGTGTCTCCGCTCTCCTCGCTCTCTTTTATCCTGTGTCTCCGCTCTCCTCTCGCTCTTTTATCCTGTGTCTCCGCCGCTCTCCTCACGCTCTGTTATCCTGTGTCTCCGCTCTCCTTGCTCTCTTTTATCCTGTGTCTCCGCTCTCCTCACGCTCTGTTATCCTGTGTCTCCGCTCTCCTTGCTCTCTTTTATCCTGTGTCTCCGCTGTCCTCGCGCTCTTTTATCCTGTGTCTCTGCCGCTCTCCTCGCGCTCTTTTATCCTGTGTCTCCGCTCTCCTCGCTCTCTTTTATCCTGTGTCTCTGCTGTCCTTGCTTTTATCCTGTGTCTCCGCTGTCCTTGCTCTTTTATCCTGTGTCTCCGCACTCCTTGCTCTCTTTTATCCTGTGTCTCCACTGTCCTTGCTCTTTTATCCTGTGTCTGCGCCCTCCTTGCTCTCTTTTATCCTGTGTCTCCGCTCTCCTCCTACTCTTTTATCCTGTGTCTGCGCTCTCCTCGCGCTCTGTTATCCTGTGTCTGCGCTCTCCTCGCGCTCTGTTATCCTGTGTCTGCGCCCTCCTTGCTCTCTTTTATCCTGTGTCTCCGCTGTCCTCACGCTCTTTTATCCTGTGTCTCCGCTCTCCTCGCTCTCTTTTATCCTGTGTCTCCGCTGTCCTCGCGCTCTTTTATCCTGTGTCTCTGCCGCTCTCCTCGCGCTCTTTTATCCTGTGTCTGCGCTGTCCTCGCGCTCTTTTATCCTGTGTCTGCGCTGTCCTCGCGCTCTTTTATCCTGTGTCTGCGCTGTCCTCGCGCTCTTTTATCCTGTGTCTGCGCTCTCCTTTATCCTGTGTCTCCGCCCACCTCGTGCTTTTATCCTGTGTCTCCGCCACTCTCCTCGTGCTCTTTTATCCTGTGTCTCCGCTTTCCTCTCGCTCTTTTATCCTGTGTCTGCGCTGTCCTCGCGCTCTCCTTTATCCTGTGTCTCCGCTCTCCTTTATCCTGTGTCTCCGCTCTCCTTTATCCTGTGTCTCCGCTCTCCTTTATCCTGTGTCTCCGCTCTCCTTTATCCTGTGTCTCCGCTCTCCTTTATCCTGTGTCTCCGCTCTCCTTTATCCTGTGTCTCCGCTCTCCTTTATCCTGTGTCTCCGCTCTCCTTTATCCTGTGTCTCCGCTCTCCTTTATCCTGTGTCTCCGCTCTCCTTTATCCTGTGTCTCCGCTCTCCTTTATCCTGTGTCTCCGCTCTCCTTTATCCTGTGTCTCCGCTCTCCTTTATCCTGTGTCTCCGCTCTCCTTTATCCTGTGTCTCCGCTCTCCTTTATCCTGTGTCTCCGCTCTCCTTTATCCTGTGTCTCCGCTCTCCTTTATCCTGTGTCTCCGCTCTCCTTTATCCTGTGTCTCCGCTCTCCTTTATCCTGTGTCTCCGCTCTCCTCGCGCTCTTTTTTCATCGCGCTCTTTTATCCTGTGTCTCCGCTCTCCTCGCGCTCTTTTTTCATCGCGCTCTTTTATCCTGTGTCTCCGCTCTCCTCGCGCTCTTTTATCCTGTGTCTCCGCTCTCCTCTCGCTCTTTTATCCTGTGTCTCCACTCTCCTCGCGCTCTTTTATCCTGTGTCGCCGCCACCCTCCTCGCTCTCTTTTATCCTGTGTCTCCGCTCTCCTCGCGCTCCTTTATCCTGTGTCTCCGCTCTCCTCGCTCTCTTTTATCCTGTGTCTCCGCTCTCCTCGCGCTCTTTTATCCTGTGTCTCCGCTCTCCTCGCGCTCTTTTATCCTGTGTCTCCGCTCTCCTCGCGGTCTTTTATCCTGTGTCTCCGCTCTCCTCGCGCTCTTTTATCCTGTGTCTCCGCTCTCCTCGCGCTCTTTTATCCTGTGTCTCCGCTCTCCTCGCGCTCTTTTATCCTGTGTCTCCTCCGCGCTCCTCGCGCTCTTTCATCCTGTGTCTCCGCTCTCCTCACGCTCTTTTATCCTGTGTCTGCGCCCTCCTCGCGCTCTTTTATCCTGTGTCTCCGCTTTCCTCGCGCTTTTATTCTGTGTCTCCGCTCTCCTCGCGCTCTTTTATCCTGTGTCTCCGCTCTCCTCGCGCTCTTTTATACTGTGTCTCCGCTCTCCTCGCGCTCTTTTATCCTGTGTCTCCTCTGCTCTCCTCGCGGTCTTTTATCCTGTGTCTCCGCTCTCCTCGCGCTCTTTTATCCTGTGTCTCCGCTCTCCTCGCGCTCTTTTATCCTGTGTCTCCTCCGCGCTCCTCGCGCTCTTTTATCCTGTGTCTCCGCTCTCCTCACGCTCTTTTATCCTGTGTCTGCGCCCTCCTCGCGCTCTTTTATCCTGTGTCTCCGCTCTCCTCGCGCTCTTTTATCCTGTGTCTCCGCTTTCCTCGCGCTTTTATCCTGTGTCTCCACTTTCCTCGCGCTTTTATTCTGTGTCTCCGCTCTCCTCGCGCTCTTTTATCCTGTGTCTCCTCTGCTCTCCTCGCGGTCTTTTATCCTGTGTCTCCGCTCTCCTCGCGCTCTTTTATCCTGTGTCTCCGCTCTCCTCGCGCTCTTTTATCCTGTGTCTCCTCCGCGCTCCTCGCGCTCTTTTATCCTGTGTCTGCGCCCTCCTCGCGCTCTTTTATCCTGTGTCTCCGCCGCTCTCCCCGCGCTCTTTTATCCTGTGTCTCCGCTCTCCTCGTGCTCTTTTATCCTGTGTCTCCACTCTCCTCGCGCTCTTTTATCCTGTGTCTCCGCTCTCCTCGCGCTCTTTTATCCTGTGTCTCCGCTCTCCTCGCGCTCTTTTATCCTGTGTCTCCGCTCTCCTCGCGCTCTTTTATCCTGTGTCTCCGCTCTCCTCGCGCTCTTTTATCCTGTGTCTCCGCTCTCCTCGCGCTCTTTTATCCTGTGTCTCCGCTCTCCTCGCGCTCTTTTATCCTGTGTCTCCGCTCTCCTCGCGCTCTTTTATCCTGTGTCTGCGCTCTCCTCGCGCTCTCTTATCCTGTGTCTCTGCCACACTCCTCGCACTCTTTTATCCTGTGTCTCTGCTCTCTCGCTCTTTTATCCTGTGTCTCCATTGCCCTACTCTTGCTCTTTTATCCTATATCTCCGCTACTTATCCTCGCACTTTTTTATTCTGTGTCTCCGCTCTCCTCATGCTCTTTTATCTTGTATCTCCGCTCTCTTCTATCCTGTGACTCCACTCTCTTTGCTCTCTTTTATCCTGTGCCACTAGTCTCAGTCCGTGTCTGGAGGTTTTCACCAATGGAACTTCAGCATGGAGGAGAATAAATCTGGGTCAATCCTTCTCATCTCAGCCTCTCAGCTTTCCAAATACAGGCAAGTTACTCTCCTAGCTGGACACTGATAACCACACTGTATTCAGGAAGGTAAGGGGAGTGAGAATTGTGCAGCTTTTCCCCTTCTTACTTCAGTCCCAATTGAGTTCAAAACAACAAGTTCAAAACATATAGCTCCTCTATCAGGTGATTTCCAGTAAATCACCAGGCCTTTGCCTTCAAAACAGTTTTTTTTTCCCCATCAATTAAAGTGATTGCAGTTCAAATAAACAATTAGCTCTCCTCTACAATTGCCATACTGGTCATTTAGCTGGCATCATGTGATTTCTTAGAAAAGACATGTTTGCTCCCAGTCCAAAGTGAACTTATGACCTTGTTTTAAAAAAATCCCAAGTGTCCAAATAATACAATGTCCTTCCAAAGTTTAAAAGAGAATACAGTTCTTGAAGAAATGCTTCCCAACAACTGGTAGTGTGCAGATGGAATGAATTATTGTAATGATAGGCACAAGGACAATGAGTAGGGCACAAAGTTGGATCACAGATTTCCACACATTGAATATTTATTAACAGTCTTGCTGCCAGAGGAGACCTGGAACTCGTTTCCAACAAGGAGAATCTAAAGATAAAATGAGCGTTGTCCAGTTACACCTGTGTTCTTCACACCACCAGTTATCAAAGGCTGGAAACACATGGCCTCGGAATGAATCCCTGGAGCCCAAACAGATACATAGAATGCCATGTTCTATCAGAATACAACTGTCTGGGCCCTGTCAGAATTACTACCACTTCAGTACAACACTATTAACCTACAAATCCTATGGGAACAGAGCGGCATCAACAGTAATTCTTTCCTTCAATATATAATATTTAAACTTGCAGAATAGTTCAGGGTTTAAGGCAGAACAAACTTGGGGACATTAGGAACCATATTAAAAAGCAGCATCCAAATTGCCTTAACATACCACTGCATTCTGCTGCACTCTTTGCCGGACCATGTCCAACTTCCCCTCCTTCACTCTGGGGAAAATGGATGAATCAGCTCCTTTACAGAATAGGATTATTTCCCCTGTTTAAGAGACAAAAAAGTGGGTATCAATGAAATACTTGAAAATATTTTGAACTGCCTTTGGACACAGCCAATCAACGATAGGTTTTGCTTCAGCCTGCTCAACAGGTACCCTGATCCTGCACGAGGGACCCAACTCAGCAAAAGAAATCATTTGTGGTTTCCCACAGAACTGCACAAATTTGTAGCTTTCACTTTCTGATCCAACCAACCTCACCTGATGAAATCCCACCCACACGCTCGTATCAGATCCAATTACACCCACACTAAGGTACCTGATGCAATTCCATATACACACTCATGGACTTGACGTAATCCCATCTACAAACTCAAATGTAACTCTTTCAGAGGCAACCAAATAAATTAAATTAACAAAATGAACACTCAAATGTATCTCTTCCAATCACACTCAAATTGTATCTTGTCCAATCACAAACACCTTTATCTCAACCACATAACTATATTGCATACACACACACCAGACTATGCCTGAATGAGGCATAGATTGAGTGCGGAGTTGGGAATTTGGTTCACGTGGGAATTTTTGGTAAACTTTAAATTTAGATTAAGAGTTAGGTTCTTATTTTCAAACATTGTTAGTTGAATAGCCTGGTTAAACAGGGAGCTGCCTGAAGTGGCAGTTATCTATCAATCAGCTAAAAGTAGTTGCCCTCAATAGGTGTTAATTACTGTAGCAGAAAGCTGAGGGAGCAAGTGAGTCATCAGAGGCTCTATTCAAACAGAGAGATTTTAAACCTGCATGCAGAAAGAGGAGTGTGGATGTGAGTTAATGACTGAGTGTGATGGAGATTGAGTGTGGAGTGAAGAATTTGGTGCACAAGGGGAAAGAGGTGCTCTTTCTACAGCCTGCAGTGGGTGGAGTTTCCTCCCTTGCCTCCAAGCTAGGTGAATTTCAGGTCAGGTCCACTCTCTCCAGCCAGTCAGGTCAGGTCAGGTCTACTCTCTGCAGCCCTGTCAAATCAGGTCATGTCCTCTCTCTCCAGCCCTGTCAGGGCAGGTCAGTTCCACTCTCTCCAGCCCTGTCAGGTCAGCTCATGTCCACTCTCTCCAGCCCTGTCAGGTCAGCTCAGGTCCACTCTCTCCAGCCCTGTCAGGTCAGGTCAGGTCCACTCTCTCCGGCCCTGTCAGGTCAGCTCGGGTCAGGTCCACTCTCTCCAGCCCTGTCAGGTCAGCTCAGGGCAGGACACTCTCTCCAGCCCTGTCAGGTCAGCTAAGGTCAAGTCCACTCTCTCCAGCCCTGTCAGGTCAGGTCCACTCTTTCCAGCCCTGTCAGATCAGGTCCACTCTCTCCAGCCCTGTCAGGTCAGATCCACTCTCTCCAGCCCTGTCAGGTCAGATCCACTCTCTCCAGCCCTGTCAGGTCAGATCCACTCTCTCCAGCCCTGTCAGGTCAGGTCAGATCCACTCTCTGCAGCCCTGTCAGATCAGGTCAGGTCCACTCTCTCCAGCCCTGTCAGGTCAGCTCAGCTCCACTCTCTCCAGCCCTGTCAGGTCAGCTCAGGTCCACTCTCTCCAGCCCTGTCAGGTCAGCTCAGGTCCACTCTCTCCAGCCTGTCAGGTCAGGTCAGGTCCACTCTCTCCAGCCTGTCAAGTCAGGTCAGGTCCTCTCTCTCCAGCCCTGTCAGGTCAGCTCAGGTCCACTCTCTCCAGCCCTGTAAGGTCAGGTAAGATCAGGTCCACTCTCTCCAGCCCTGTCAGGTCAGGTCCACTCCCTCCAGCCCTGTCAGGTCAGCTCGGGTCAGGTCCACTCTCTCCAGCCCTGTCAGGTCAGATGCACTCTCTCCAGCCCTGTCAGGTCAGGTCAGATGCACTCTCTCCAGCCCTGTCAGGTCAGGTCCACTCTCTCCAGCCCTGTCAGGTGAGGTCCAGTCCACTCTCTCCGGCCCTGTCAGGTCAGGACAGGTCCACTCTCTGCAGCCCTGTCACGTCAGGTCAGCTCAGGTCCACTCTCTGCAGCCCTGTCAGGTCAGGTCAGGTCAGGTCCACTCTCTCCAGTCTGGTCAGGTCAGGTCAGGTCAGGGCTACTCTCTGCAGCCCTGTAAGGTCATGTCAGGTCAGGTCCACTCTCTGCAGCCCTGTCAAATCAGGTCATGTCCTCTCTCTCCAGCCCTGTCAGGGCAGGTCAGGTCCACTCTCTCCAGCCCTGTCAGGGCAGGTCAGGTCCACTCTCTCCAGCCCTGTCAGGACAGGTCAGGTCCACTCTCTGCAGCCCTGTCAGGTCAGGTCAGGTCCACTCTCTCCAGCCCTGTCAGGTCAGGTCAGATCCACTCTCTCCAGCCCTGTCAGGTCAGGTCAGATCCACTCTCTCCAGCCCTGGCAGGGCAGGACAGGTCAGCTCTCTCGAGCCCTGTCAGGTCAGATCCACTCTCTCCAGCCCTGTCAGGTCAGGTCAGTTCCACTCTCTCCAGCCCTGTCAGGTCAGGTCAGGTCCACTCTCTCAAGCCCTGTCAGGTCAGATCCACTCTCTCCAGCCCTGTCAGGTCAGGCACGGTCCACTCTCTCCAGCCCTGTCAGGTCAGGTCAGGTCCACTCTCTCCAGCCCTGTCAGGTCAGGTCAGGTCCACTCTCTCCAGCCCTGTCAGGTCAGGTCAGGTCAGGTCCACTCTCTCCAGCCCTGTCAGGTCAGCACAGGTCAGGTCCACTCTCTCCAGCCCTGTCAGGTCAGCTCAGGTCAAGTCCACTCTCTCCAGCCCTGTCAGGTCAGATCCACTCTCTACAGCCCTGTCAGGTCAGGTCAGATGCACTCTCTACAGCCCTGTCAGGTCAGGTCAGGTCCACTCTCTCCAGCCCTGTCAGGTCAGGTCCACTCTCTCCAGCCCTGTCAGTTCAGGTCAAGTGCACTCTCTCCGGCCCTGTCAGGTCAGGTCAGGTCCACTCTCTGCAGCCCTGTCAAGTCAGGTCAGGTCAGGTCAGGTCCAATCTCTGGCCCTGTCAGGTCAGGGTAAGTCCACTCTCTCCAGCCCTGTCAGGTCAGCTCAGGTTAGGTCCACTCTCTCCAGCCCTGTCAGGTCAGCTCAGGTCAGGTCCACTCTCTCCTGCCCTGTCAGGTCAGGGTAGGTCCACTCTCTCCAGCCTGTCAGGTCAGGTCACGTCCACTCTCTCCAGCCCTGTCAGGTCAGGTAAGGTCCACTCTCTCCAGCCAGTCAGGTCAGGTCAGGTCCACTCTCTCCAGCCTGTCAGGTCAGGTCAGGTCCTCTCTCTCCAACCCTGTAAGGTCAGGTAAGATCAGGTCCACTCTCTACAGCCCTGTCAGGTCAGGTCCACTCTCTCCAGCCCTGTCAGGTCAGCTCGGGTCAGGTCCACTCTCTCCAGCCCTGTCAGGTCAGATGCACTCTCTCTAGCCCTGTCAGGACAGGTCAGATGCACTCTCTCCAGCCCTGTCAGGTCAGGTCAGGTCAGGTCCACTCTCTCCAGCCCTGTCAGGTCAGGTCAAGTCCACTCTCTCCAGCCCTGTCAGGTCAGGTCAGGTCAGGTCCACTCACTCCAGTCCGGTCAGGTCAGGTCAGGTCAGGTCCACTCTCTGCAGCCCTGTCAAATCAGGTCATGTCCACTCTCTCCAGCCCTGTCAGGTCAGCTCGGGTCAGGTCCACTCTCTCCAGCCCTGTCAGGTCAGCTAAGGTCAAGTCCACTCTCTCCAGCCCTGTCAGGTCAGGTCCACTCTCTCCAGCCCTGTCAGGTCAGGTCCACTCTCTCCAGCCCTGTCAGGTCAGATCCACTCTCTCCAGCCTTGTCAGGTCAG
Source organism: Isurus oxyrinchus (assembly GCA_026770705.1). Taxonomy (NCBI): domain Eukaryota; kingdom Metazoa; phylum Chordata; class Chondrichthyes; order Lamniformes; family Lamnidae; genus Isurus; species Isurus oxyrinchus. Next base: position 163,270,296 of record JANJGN010000011.1, on the reverse strand, counting down.
ATCCACTCTCTCCAGCCCTGTCCGGTCAGGTCAGATCCACTCTCTCCAGCCCTGTCAGGTGAGGTCAGATCCACTCTCTCCAGCCCTGGCAGGGCAGGACAGGTCAGCTCTCTCGAGCCCTGTCAGGTCAGATCCACTCTCTCCAGCCCTGTCAGGTCAGGTCAGTTCCACTCTCTCCAGCCCTGTCAGGTCAGGTCAGGTCAGGTCCACTCTCTCCAGCACTGTCAAGTCAGGTCAGGTCAGGTCCACTCTCTCCAGCCCTGTCAGGTCAGGTCCACTCTCTCCAGCCCTGTCAGGTTAGGTCAGGTCCACTCTCTCCAGCCCTGTCCGGTCAGATCCACTCTCTCCAGCCCTGTCAGGTCAGGCACGGTCCACTCTCTCCAGCCCTGTCAGGTCAGGTCAGGTCCACTCTCTCCAGCCCTGTCAGGTCAGGTCAGGTCCACTCTCTCCAGCCCTGTCAGGTCAGGTCAGGTCAGGTCAGGTCCACTCTCTCCAGCCCAGTCAGGTCAGCACAGGTCAGGTCCACTCTCTCCAGCCCTGTCAGGTCAGCTCAGGTCAAGTCCACTCTCTCCAGCCCTGTCAGGTCAGATCCACTCTCTACAGCCCTGTCAGGTCAGGTCAGATGCACTCTCTCCAGCCCTGTCAGGTCAGGTCAGGTCCACTCTCTCCAGCCCTGTCAGGTCAGGTCAGGTCCACTCTCTCCAGCCCTGTCAGGTCAGGTCCACTCTCTCCAGCCCTGTCAGGTCAGGTCAGGTCCACTCTCTCCAGCCCTGTCAGGTCAGGTCAGGTCAGGTCAGGTCAGGTCCACTCTCTCCAGCCCAGTCAGGTCAGCACAGGTCAGGTCCACTCTCTCCAGCCCTGTCAGGTCAGCTCAGGTCAAGTCCACTCTCTCCAGCCCTGTCAGGTCAGATCCACTCTCTACAGCCCTGTCAGGTCAGGTCAGATGCACTCTCCACAGCCCTGTCAGGTCAGGTCAGGTCCACACTCTCCAGCCCTGTCAGTTCAGGTCAAGTGCACTCTCTCCGGCCCTGTCAGGTCAGGTCAGGTCCACTCTCTGCAGCCCTGTCAAGTCAGGTCAGGTCAGGTCAGGTCCAATCTCTGGCCCTGTCAGGTCAGGGTAAGTCCACTCTCTCCAGCCCTGTCAGGTCAGCTCAGGTTAGGTCCACTCTCTCCAGCCCTGTCAGGTCAGCTCAGGTCAGGTCCACTCTCTCCTGCCCTGTCAGGTCAGGGTAGGTCCACTCTCTCCAGCCTGTCAGGTCAGGTCACGTCCACTCTCTCCAGCCCTGTCAGGTCAGGTAAGGTCCACTCTCTCCAGCCAGTCAGGTCAGGTCAGGTCCACTCTCTCCAGGCTGTCAGGTCAGGTCAAGTCCTCTCTCTCCAACCCTGTAAGGTCAGGTAAGATCAGGTCCACTCTCTACAGCCCTGTCAGGTCAGGTACACTCTCTCCAGCCCTGTCAGGTCAGCTCGGGTCAGGTCCACTCTCTCCAGCCCTGTCAGGTCAGATGCACTCTCTCCAGCCCTGTCAGGACAGGTCAGATGCACTCTCTCCAGCCCTGTCAGGTCAGGTCAGGTCCACTCTCTCCAGCCCTGTCAGGTCAGGTCAAGTCCACTCTCTCCAGCCCTGTCAGGTCAGGTCAGGTCAGGTACACTCTCTCCAGTCCGGTCAGGTCAGGTCAGGTCAGGTCCACTCTCTGCAGCCCTGTCAAATCAGGTCATGTCCACTCTCTCCAGCCCTGTCAGGTCAGCTCGGGTCAGGTCCACTCTCTCCAGCCCTGTCAGGTCAGCTAAGGTCAAGTCCACTCTCTCCAGCCCTGTCAGGTCAGGTCCACTCTCTCCAGCCCTGTCAGGTCAGGTCCACTCTCTCCAGCCCTGTCAGGTCAGATCCACTCTCTCCAGCCTTGTCAGGTCAGATCCACTCTCTCCAGCCCTGTCCGGTCAGGTCAGATCCACTCTCTCCAGCCCTGTCAGGTCAGCTCAGGTCCACTCTCTCCAGCCCTGTCAGGTCAGGTCAGGTCAGGTCCACTCTCTCCAGCCAGTCAGGTCAGGTCAGGTCCACTCTCTCCAGCCTGTCAGGTCAGGTCAGGTCCTCTCTCTCCAGCCCTGTCAGGTCAGCTCAGGTCCACTCTCTCCAGCCCTGTCAGGTCAGGTTCACTCCCTCCAGCCCTGTCAGGTCAGCTCGGGTCAGGTCCACTCTCTCCAGCCCTGTCAGGTCAGATGCACTCTCTCCAGCCCTGTCAGGTCAGGTCAGATGCACTCTCTCCAGCCCTGTCAGGTCAGGTCAGGTCCACTCTCTCCAGCCCTGTCAGGTGAGGTCCAGTCCACTCTCTCTGGCCCTGTCAGGTCAGGACAGGTCCACTCTCTGCAGCCCTGTCACGTCAGGTCAGCTCAGGTCCACTCTCTGCAGCCCTGTCAGGTCAGGTCAGGTCCACTCTCTCCAGTCTGGTCAGGTCAGGTCAGGTCAGGGCTACTCTCTGCAGCCCTGTAAGGTCATGTCAGGTCAGGTCCACTCTCTGCAGCCCTGTCAAATCAGGTCATGTCCTCTCTCTCCAGCCCTGTCAGGGCAGGTCAGGTCCACTCTCTCCAGCCCTATCAGGGCAGGTCAGGTCCACTCTCTCCAGCCCTGTCAGGACAGGTCAGGTCCACTCTCTGCAGCCCTGTCAGGTCAGGTCAGGTCCACTCTCTCCAGCCCTGTCAGGTCAGGTCAGATCCACTCTCTCCAGCCCTGTCAGGTCCGGTCAGATCCACTCTCTCCAGCCCTGTCAGGTCAGGTCAGGTCAGGTCCACTCTCTCCAGCACTGTCAAGTCAGGTCAGGTCAGGTCCACTCTCTCCAGCCCTGTCAGGTCAGTTCCACTCTCTCCAGCCCTGTCAGGTCAGGTCCACTCTCTCCAGCCCTGTCAGGTCAGATCCACTCTCTCCAGCCCTGTCAGGTCAGGTCAGATCTACTCTCTCCAGCCCTGTCAGATCAGGTCAGGTCCACTCTCTCCAGCCCTGTCAGGTCAGCTCAGCTCCACTCTCTCCAGCCCTGTCAGGTCAGCTCAGGTCCACTCTCTCCAGCCCTGTCAGGTCAGCTCAGGTCCACTCTCTCCAGCCTGTCAGGTCAGGTCAGGTCCACTCTCTCCAGCCTGTCAGGTCAGGTCAGGTCCTCTCTCTCCAGCCCTGTCAGGTCAGCTCAGGTCCACTCTCTCCAGCCCTGTAAGGTCAGGTAAGATCAGGTCCACTCTCTCCAGCCCTGTCAGGTCAGGTCCACTCCCTCCAGCCCTGTCAGGTCAGCTCGGGTCAGGTCCACTCTCTCCAGCCCTGTCAGGTCAGATGCACTCTCTCCAGCCCTGTCAGGTCAGGTCAGATGCACTCTCTCCAGCCCTGTCAGGTCAGGTCCACTCTCTCCAGCCCTGTCAGGTGAGGTCCAGTCCACTCTCTCCGGCCCTGTCAGGTCAGGACAGGTCCACTCTCTGCAGCCCTGTCACGTCAGGTCAGCTCAGGTCCACTCTCTGCAGCCCGGTCAGGTCAGGTCAGGTCAGGTCCACTCTCTCCAGTCTGGTCAGGTCAGGTCAGGTCAGGGCTACTCTCTGCAGCCCTGTAAGGTCATGTCAGGTCAGGTCCACTCTCTGCAGCCCTGTCAAATCAGGTCATGTCCTCTCTCTCCAGCCCTGTCAGGGCAGGTCAGGTCCACTCTCTCCAGCCCTGTCAGGGCAGGTCAGGTCCACTCTCTCCAGCCCTGTCAGGACAGGTCAGGTCCACTCTCTGCAGCCCTGTCAAGTCAGGTCAGGTCCACTCTCTCCAGCCCTGTCAGGTCAGGTCAGATCCACTCTCTCCAGCCCTGGCAGGGCAGGACAGGTCAGCTCTCTCGAGCCCTGTCAGGTCAGATCCACTCTCTCCAGCCCTGTCAGGTCAGGTCAGTTCCACTCTCTCCAGCCCTGTCAGATCAGGTCAGGTCAGGTCCACTCTCTCCAGCCCTGTCAGGTCAGGTCAGGTCCACTCTCTCCAGCCCTGTCAGGTCAGGTCAGGTCAGGTCCACTCTCTCCAGCCCAGTCAGGTCAGCACAGGTCAGGTCCACTCTGTCCAGCCCTGTCAGGTCAGCTCAGGTCAAGTCCACTCTCTCCAGCCCTGTCAGGTCAGATCCACTCTCTACAGCCCTGTCAGGTCAGGTCAGATGCACTCTCTACAGCCCTGTCAGGTCAGGTCAGGTCCACTCTCTCCAGCCCTCTCAGGTCAGGTCCACTCTCTCCAGCCCTGTCAGTTCAGGTCAAGTGCACTCTCTCCGGCCCTGTCAGGTCAGGTCAGGTCCACTCTCTGCAGCCCTGTCAAGTCAGGTCAGGTCAGGTCAGGTCCAATCTCTGGCCCTGTCAGGTCAGGGTAAGTCCACTCTCTCCAGCCCTGTCAGGTCAGCTCAGGTTAGGTCCACTCTCTCCAGCCCTGTCAGGTCAGCTCAGGTCAGGTCCACTCTCTCCTGCCCTGTCAGGTCAGGGTAGGTCCACTCTCTCCAGCCTGTCAGGTCAGGTCACGTCCACTCTCTCCAGCCCTGTCAGGTCAGGTAAGGTCCACTCTCTCCAGCCAGTCAGGTCAGGTCAGGTCCACTCTCTCCAGCCTGTCAGGTCAGGTCAGGTCCTCTCTCTCCAACCCTGTAAGGTCAGGTAAGATCAGGTCCACTCTCTACAGCCCTGTCAGGTCAGGTCCACTCTCTCCAGCCCTGTCAGGTCAGCTCGGGTCAGGTCCACTCTCTCCAGCCCTGTCAGGTCAGATGCACTCTCTCCAGCCCTGTCAGGACAGGTCAGATGCACTCTCTCCAGCCCTGTCAGGTCAGGTCAGGTCCACTCTCTCCAGCCCTGTCAGGTCAGGTCAAGTCCACTCTCTCCAGCCCTGTCAGGTCAGGTCAGGTAAGGTCCACTCTCTCCAGTCCGGTCAGGTCAGGTCAGGTCAGGTCCACTCTCTGCAGCCCTGTCAAATCAGGTCATGTCCACTCTCTCCAGCCCTGTCAGGTCAGCTCGGGTCAGGTCCACTCTCTCCAGCCCTGTCAGGTCAGATGCACTCTCTCCAGCCCTGTCAGGACAGGTCAGATGCACTCTCTCCAGCCCTGTCAGGTCAGGTCAGGTCCACTCTCTCCAGCCCTGTCAGGTCAGGTCAAGTCCACTCTCTCCAGGCCTGTCAGGTCAGGTCAGGTCCACTCTCTCCAGTCCGGTCAGGTCAGGTCAGGTCAGGTCCACTCTCTGCAGCCCTGTCAAATCAGGTCATGTCCACTCTCTCCAGCCCTGTCAGGTCAGCTCGGGTCAGGTCCACTCTCTCCAGCCCTGTCAGGTCAGCTAAGGTCAAGTCCACTCTCTCCAGCCCTGTCAGGTCAGGTCCACTCTCTCCAGCCCTGTCAGGTCAGGTCCACTCTCTCCAGCCCTGTCAGGTCAGATCCACTCTCTCCAGCCTTGTCAGGTCAGATCCACTCTCTCCAGCCCTGTCCGGTCAGGTCAGATCCACTCTCTCCAGCCCTGTCAGGTCAGCTCAGATCCACTCTCTCCAGCCCTGTCAGGTCAGCTCAGGTCCACTCTCTCCAGCCTGTCAGGTCAGCTCAGGTCCACTCTCTCCAGCCAGTCAGGTCAGGTCAGGTCCACTCTCTCCAGCCTGTCAGGTCAGGTCAGGTCCTCTCTCTCCAGCCCTGTCAGGTCAGCTCAGGTCCACTCTCTCCAGCCCTGTAAGGTCAGGTAAGATCAGGTCCACTCTCTCCAGCCCTGTCAGGTCAGGTTCACTCCCTCCAGCCCTGTCAGGTCAGCTCGGGTCAGGTCCACTCTCTCCAGCCCTGTCAGGTCAGATGCACTCTCTCCAGCCCTGTCAGGTCAGGTCAGATGCACTCTCTCCAGCCCTGTCAGGTCAGGTCAGGTCCACTCTCTCCAGCCCTGTCAGGTGAGGTCCAGTCCACTCTCTCTGGCCCTGTCAGGTCAGGACAGGTCCACTCTCTGCAGCCCTGTCACGTCAGGTCAGCTCAGGTCCACTCTCTGCAGCCCTGTCAGGTCAGGTCAGGTCCACTCTCTCCAGTCTGGTCAGGTCAGGTCAGGTCAGGGCTACTCTCTGCAGCCCTGTAAGGTCATGTCAGGTCAGGTCCACTCTCTGCAGCCTTGTCAAATCAGGTCATGTCCTCTCTCTCCAGCCCTGTCAGGGCAGGTCAGGTCCACTCTCTCCAGCCCTATCAGGGCAGGTCAGGTCCACTCTCTCCAGCCCTGTCAGGACAGGTCAGGTCCACTCTCTGCAGCCCTGTCAGGTCATGTCAGGTCCACTCTCTCCAGCCCTGTCAGGTCAGGTCAGATCCACTCTCTCCAGCCCTGTCAGGTCCGGTCAGATCCACTCTCTCCAGCCCTGTCAGGTCAGGTCAGGTCAGGTCCACTCTCTCCAGCACTGTCAAGTCAGGTCAGGTCAGGTCCACTCTCTCCAGCCCTGTCAGGTCAGGTCCACTCTCTCCAGCCCTGTCAGGTCAGGTCCACTCTCTCCAGCCCTGTCAGGTCAGGTCCACTCTGTCCAGCCCTGTCAGGTCAGATCCACTCTGTCCAGCCCTGTCAGGTCAGATCCACTCTCTCCAGCCCTGTCAGGTCAGGTCAGATGCACTCTCTCCAGCCCTGTCAGGTCAGGTCAGGTCCACTCTCTCCAGCCCTGTCAGGTCAGGTCAAGCCAACTCTCTCCAGCCCTGTCAGGTCAGGCACGGTCCACTCTCTCCAGCCCTGTCAGGTCAGGTCAGGTCCACTCTCTCCAGCCCTGTCAGGTCAGGTCAGGTCAGGTCCACTCTCTCCAGCCTGTCAGGTCAGGTCAGGTCCTCTCTCTCCAGCCCTGTCAGGTCAGCTCAGGTCCACTCTCTCCAGCCCTGTAAGGTCAGATAAGATCAGGTCCACTCTCTCCAGCCCTGTCAGGTCAGGTTCACTCCCTCCAGCCCTGTCAGGTCAGCTCGGGTCAGGTCCACTCTCTCCAGCCCTGTCAGGTCAGATGCACTCTCTCCAGCCCTGTCAGGTCAGGTCAGATGCACTCTCTCCAGCCCTGTCAGGTCAGGTCAGGTCCACTCTCTCCAGCCCTGTCAGGTGAGGTCCAGTCCACTCTCTCTGGCCCTGTCAGGTCAGGACAGGTCCACTCTCTGCAGCCCTGTCACGTCAGGTCAGCTCAGGTCCACTCTCTGCAGCCCTGTCAGGTCAGGTCAGGTCCACTCTCTCCAGTCTGGTCAGGTCAGGTCAGGTCAGGGCTACTCTCTGCAGCCCTGTAAGGTCATGTCAGGTCAGGTGCACTCTCTGCAGCCCTGTCAAATCAGGTCATGTCCTCTCTCTCCAGCCCTGTCAGGGCAGGTCAGGTCCACTCTCTCCAGCCCTATCAGGGCAGGTCAGGTCCACTCTCTCCAGCCCTGTCAGGACAGGTCAGGTCCACTCTCTGCAGCCCTGTCAGGTCAGGTCAGGTCCACTCTCTCCAGCCCTGTCAGGTCAGGTCAGATCCACTCTCTCCAGCCCTGTCAGGTCCGGTCAGATCCACTCTCTCCAGCCCTGTCAGGTCAGGTCAGGTCAGGTCCACTCTCTCCAGCACTGTCAAGTCAAATCAGGTCAGGTCCACTCTCTCCAGCCCTGTCAGGTCAGGTCCACTCTCTCCAGCCCTGTCAGGTCAGGTCCACTCTCTCCAGCCCTGTCAGGTCAGGTCCACTCTGTCCAGCCCTGTCAGGTCAGGTCAGATGCACTGTCTCCAGCCCTGTCAGGTCAGGTCAGGTCCACTCTCTCCAGCCCTGTCAGGTCAGGTCAGGTCCACTCTCTCCAGCCCTGTCAGGTCAGGTCAAGCCCACTCTCTCCAGCCCTGTCAGGTCAGGCACGGTCCACTCTCTCCAGCCCTGTCAGGTCAGGTCAGGTCCACTCTCTCCAGCCCTGTCAGGTCAGGTCAGGTCAGGTCCACTCTCTCCAGCCCTGTCAGGTCAGCACAGGTCAGGTCCACTCTCTCCAGCCCTGTCAGGTCAGCTCAGGTCAAGTCCACTCTCCAGCCCTGTCAGGTCAGATCCACTCTCTCCAGCCCTGTCAGGTCAGGTCAGATGCACTCTCTACAGCCCTGTCAGGTCAGGTCAGGTCCACTCTCTCCAGCCCTGTCAGGTCAGGTCCACTCTCTCCAGCCCTGTCAGGTCAGGTCAAGTCCACTCTCTCCGGCCCTGTCAGGTCAGGTCAGGTCCACTCTCTGCAGCCCTGTCAAGTCAGGTCAGGTCAGGTCAGGTCCAATCTCTGGCCCTGTCAGGTCAGGGTAGGTCCACTCTCTCCAGCCCTGTCAGGTCAGCTCAGGTTAGGTCCACTCTCTCCAGCCCTGTCAGGTCAGCCCAGGTCAGGTCCACTCTCTCCTGCCCTGTCAGGTCAGGGTAGGTCCACTCTCTCCAGCCTGTCAGGTCAGGTCACGTCCACTCTCTCCAGCCCTGTCAGATAAGGTAAGGTCCACTCTCTCCAGCCAGTCAGGTCAGGTCAGGTCCACTCTCTCCAGCCTGTCAGGTCAGGTCAGGTCCTCTCTCTCCAACCCTGTAAGGTCAGGTAAGATCAGGTCCACTCTCTACAGCCCTGTCAGGTCAGGTCCACTCTCTCCAGCCCTGTCAGGTCAGCTCGGGTCAGGTCCACTCTCTCCAGCCCTGTCAGGTCAGCTCAGGTGAAGTCCATTCTCTTGAGCCCTGTCAGGTCAGCTCAGGTGAAGTCCATTCTCTCCAGCCCTGTCAGGTCAGATGCAGTCTCTCCAGCCCTGTCAGGTCAGGTCAGGTCCACTCTCTCCAGCCCTGTCAGGTCAGGTCAAGTCCACTCTCTCCAGCCCTGTCAGGTCAGGTCAGGTCAGGTCAGGTCAGGTCCACTCTCTCCAGTCCGGTCAGGTCAGGTCAGGTCAGGTCCACTCTCTGCAGCCATGTCAAATCAGGTCATGTCCACTCTCTCCAGCCCTGTCAGGGCAGGTCAGGTCCACTCTCTCCAGCCCTGTCAGGTCAGCTCAGGTCCACTCTCTCCAGCCCTGTCAGGTGAGCTCAGGTCCACTCTCTATAGCCCTCTCAGGTCAGCTCAGGTCCACTCTCCACAGCCCTGTCAGGTCAGGTCAGGTCCACTCTCTCCAGCCCTGTCAGGTCAGGTCAGGTCCACTCTCTCCAGCCCTGTAAGGTCAGGTCAGGTCCACTCTATCCAGCCCTGTCAGGTCAGGTCAGGCCCACTCTCTCCAGCCCTGTCAGGTCAGCTCAGGTTAGGTACACTCTCTCCTGCCCTGTCAGGTCAGGTCAGGTCCACTCTCTCCAGCCCTGTCAGGTCAGCTCAGGTTAGGTCCACTCTCTCCTGCCCTGTCAGGTCAAGGTAGGTCCACTCTCTGCAGCCTGTCAGGTCAGCTCAGGTCCACTCTCTCCAGCCCTGTCAGGTCAGCTCAGGACCACCCTCTCCAGCCCTGTAAGGTCAGGTCAGGTCCACTCTCTCCAGCCTGTCAGGTCAGGTTAGGTCCACTCTCTCCAGCCCTGTCAGGTCAGGTGAGGTCCACTCTCTCCAGCCCAGTCAGGTCAGGTCAGGTCCACTCTCTCCAGCCCTGTCAGGTCAGGTCCACTCTCTCCAGCCCTGTCAGGTCAGGTCAGATCCACGCTCTCCAGCCCTGTCAGGGCATGTCAGGTCAGCTCTCTCCGGCCCTGTCAGGTCAGGTCAGGTCCACTCTCTCCAGCCCTGTCAGGTCAGATCCACTCTCTCCAGCCCTGTCAGGTCAGGTCAGGTCCACTCTCTCCAGCCCTGTCAGGTCAGGTCAGATGAGGTCCACTCTCTCCAGCCCTGTCAGGTCAGGGAAGGTCCACTCTCTCCAGCCCTGTCAGGTCAGGTCAAGTCCACTCTCTCCAGCCCTGTCAGGTCAGGTCAAGTCCACTCTCTCCAGCCCTGTCAGGTCAGCTCAGGTCCACTCTCTCCAGCCCTGTCAGGTCAGGTCAGGTCCACTATCTCCAGCCCTGTCAGGTCAGGCACGGTCCACTCTCTCCAGCCCTGTCAGGTCAGGTCCACTCTCCCCAGCCCAGTCAGGTGAGGTCAGGTCAGGTCCACTCTCTCCAGCCCTGTCAGATCAGGTCAGGTCAGGTCCACTCTCTCCAGCCCTGTCAGGTCAGGGTAGGTCCACTCTCTCCAGCCCTGTCAGGTCAGCTCAGGTTAGGTCCACTCTCTCCAGCCCTGTCAGGTCAGGTCCACTCTCTCCTGCCCTGTCAGGTCAGGGTAGGTCCACTCTCTCCAGCCCTGTCAGGTCAGCTCAGGTCAGGTCCACTCTCTTCTGCCCTGTCAGGTCAGGTCAGGTCCACTCTCTCCAGCCCTGTCAGCTCAGGTCAGGTCCACACTCTCCACCCCTGTCAGGTCAGCTCGGGTCCACACTCTGCAGCCCTGTCAGGTCAGGTCAGGTCAGGTCCACTCTCTCCAGCCATGTCAGGTCAGGTCATGTCCACTCTCTCCAGCCCTGTCAGGTCAGGTCAGGTCCAGTCTCTCCAGCCCTGTCAGGTCAGGTCAGCTCCACTCTCTCCAGCCCAGTCAGGTCAGGTGAGTTCCACAGTCTCCAGCCCTGTCATATCAGGTCCGCTATCTCCAGCCCTGTCAGGTCAGGACCAATCTCTCCAGCCCTGTCAGATCAGCTCGGGTCAGGTCCAGTCTCTCCAGCCCTGTCAGGTCAGGTCAGATCAGGTCCACTCTCTCCAGCCCTGTCAGGTCAGGTCCACTCTCTCCAGCCCTGTCAGGTCAGGTCCACTCTCTCCAGCCCTGTCAGGTCAGGTCTGGTCCACTCTCTCCAGCCTGTCAGGTCAGGTCAGGGCCACTCTCTCCAGCCGTCAGGTCGGCTCAGGTCCACTCTCTCCAGCCCTGTCAGATCAGATGATGTCCACTCTCTCCGGCCCTGTCAGGTCAGTTCCACTCTCTCCAGCCCTGTCAGGTCAGCTCAGGACCACTCTCTCCAGCCCTGTCAGGTCAGGTCAGGTCCACTCTCTACAGCCTGACAGGTCAGGTCAGGTCGTCTCTCTCCAACCCTGTCAGGTCAGGTCCACTCTCTCCTGCCCTGTCAGGTCAGGTCAGGTCCACTCTCTCCAGCCCTGTCAGATCAGTTGCACTCTCTCCAGCCCAGTCAGGTGAGGTCAGGTCCACTCTCTCCAGCCCTGTCAGGTCAGGTCAAGTCTACTCTCTCCAGCCCTGTCAGGTCAGGTCAGGTCCACTCTCTGCAGCCCTGTCAGGTCAGGTCCACTCTCTGCAGCCCTGTCAAATCAGGTCATGTCCTCTGTCTCCTGCCCTGTCAGGGCAGGTCAGGTCCACTCTCTCCAGCCCTGTCAGGTCAAGTCAGGTCCACTCTCACCAGCCCTGTCATGTCAGGTCAGGTCCACTCTATCCAGCCTGTCAGGTCAGGTCAGGTCCACTTCTCCAGCCCTGTCAGGTCGGCTCTGGTCCACTCTCTCCAGCCGTCAGGTCAGATGAGGTCGACTCTCCCCAGCCCTGACAGGTCAGGTCAGGTCCACTCTCTCCAGCCTGTCAGGTCAGGTCGTCTCTCTCCAGCCCTGTCAGGTCCACTCTCTCCAGCCCTGTCAGGTCACGTCAGGCCCACTCTCTCCAGCCATGTCAGGTCAGGTCAGGTCCACTCTCTCCAGCCCTGTCAGGTCCACTTTCGCCAGCACTGTCAGGTCAGGTCAGGTCCACTCTCTCCAGCCCTGTCAGGTCAGCTCAGGTCCACTCTCTCCAGCCCTGTCAGGTCAGGTCAGGTCCACTCTCTCCAGCCCTGTCAGGTCAGGCACGGTCCACTCTCTCCAGCCCTGTCAGGTCAGGTCCACTCTCCCCAGCCCAGTCAGGTCAGGTCAGGTCAGGTCCACTCTCTCCAGCCCTGTCAGGTCAGGTCAGGTCAGGTCCACACTCTCCAGCCCTGTCAGGTCTGGGTAGGTCCACTCTCTCCAGCCCTGTCAGGTCAGCTCAGGTTAGGTCCACTCTCTCCAGCCCTGTCAGGTCAGCTCAGGTCAGGTCCACTCTCTCCAGCCCTGTCAGGTCAGGTCCACTCTCTCCAGCCCTGTCAGGTCAGGGTAGGTCCACTCTCTCCAGCCCTGTCAGGTCAGCTCAGGTTAGGTCCACTCTCCCCAGCCCAGTCAGCTCAGGTCAGGTCCACTCTCTCCTGCCCTGTCAGGTCAGGGTAGGTCCACTCTCTCCAGCCCTGTCAGGTCAGCTCAGGTCAGGTCCACTCTCTCCTGCCCTGTCAGGTCAGGTCAGGTCCACTCTCTCCAGCCCTGTCAGCTCAGGTCAGGTCCAAACTCTCCAGCCCTGTCAGGTCAGCTCGGGTCCACACTCTGCAGCCCTGTCAGGTCAGGTCAGGTCAGGTCCACTCTCTCCAGCCCTGTCAGGTCAGGTCATGTCCACTCTCTCCAGCCCTGTCAGGTCAGCTCAGGTTTACTCTCTCCAGGCCTGTCAGGTTAGATCCACTCTCTCCAGCCCTGTCAGGTCAGGTCAAGTCCACTCTCTCCAGCCCGGTCAGGGCAGGTCAGGTCCTCTCTCTCCAGCCCTGTCAGGTCAAATCCACTCTCTCCAGCCCTGTCAGGTCAGGCACGGTCCACTCTCTCCAGCCCTGTCAGGTCAGGTCCACTCTCTCCAGCCCTGTCAGGTCAGCTGAGGTCCACTCTCTCCAGCCCAGTCAGGTCAGGTCAGTTCCACACTCTCCAGCCCTGTCAGGTCAGCTCAGGTCCACTCCCTCCAGCCTTGTCAGGTCAGGTCAGGTCCACTCTCTCCTGCCCTGTCAGTACAGATCCTCTCTCTCCAGTCCTGTCAGGTCAGGTCAGGTCCACTCTCTCCTGCCCTGTCAGGTCAGTTCAGGTCCACTCTCTCCAGCCCTGTCAGATCAGTTGCACTCTCTCCAGCCCTGTCAGGTGAGGTCAGGTCCATTCTCTCCAGCCCTGTCAGGTCAGGTCAAGTCCACTCTCTCCAGCCCTGTCAGGTCAGGTCAGGTCCACTCTCTGCAGCCCTGTCAGGTCAGGTCAGGTCAGGTCCACTCTCTACAGTCCGGTCAGGTCAGGTAAGGTAGGGTCTACTCTCTCCAGCCCTGTCAGGTCAGGTCAGGTCAGGTCCACTCTCACCAGCCCTGTCAGGTCAGCTCAGGTCCACTCTCTCCAGCCCTGTCAGGTCAGGTCAGGTCCACTCTCTCCAGCCCTGTCAGGTCAGATCAGGTCCACTCTCTCCAGCCCTGTCAGGTCAGGTCAGGTCCACTCTCTCCAGCCCTGTCAGGTCAGCTCAGGTCAGGTCCACTCTCTCCAGCCTGTAAGGTCAGCTCAGGTCCACCCTCTCCAGCCAGTAACGTCAGATCAGGTCCAGTCTCTCCAGCCCTGTCAGGTCAGGTCAGGTCCTCTCTCTCCAACCCTGTCAGGTCAGATCAGATCAGGTCCACTCTCTCCAGCCCTGTCAGGTCAGGTCCACTCTCACCAGCCCGGTCAGGTCAGGTCAGGTCCACTCTCTCCAGCCCTGTCAGGTCAGCTGAGCTCCTCTCTCTCCAGCCCTGTCAGGTCAGCTCAGGTCCACACTCTCCAGCCCTGTCAGGTCAGCTCAGGTCAGGTCCACTCTCTCCAGCCTGTCAGGTCAGCTCAGGTCCACCCTCTCCAGCCAGTAAGGTCAGATCAGGTCCAGTCTCTCCAGCCCTGTCAGGTCAGGTCAGGTCCTCTCTCTCCAACCTTGTCAGGTCAGGTCAGATCAGGTCCACTCTCTCCAGCCCTGTCAGGTCAGGTCCACTCTCACCAGCCCTGTCAGGTCAGCTCAGGTCCACTCTATCCAGCCTGTCAGGTCAGGTCAGGTCCACTCTCTCCAGCCCTGTCAGGCCGGCTCAGGTCCACTCTCTCCAGCCCTGTCAGGTCAGATGAGGTCGACTCTCTCCAGCCCTGTCAGGTCAGGTCAGGTGCACTCGCTCCAGCCTGTCAGGTCAGGTCGTCTCTCTCCAGCCCTGTCAGGACAGGTCAGATCAGGTCCACTCTCACCAGCCATGTCAGGTCAGGTCAGGTCCACTCTCTCCAGCCCTGTCAGGTCCACTCTCTCCAGCCCTGTCAGGTCAGGTCAGGTCCACTCTCTCCAGCCATGTCAGGTCAGGTCAGGTCCACTCTCTCCAGCCCTGTCAGGTCCAGTCTCGCCAGCCCTGTCAGGTCAGGTCAGGTCCACTCTCTCCAGCCCTGTCAGGTCAGCTCAGGTCCACTTTCTCCAGCCCTGTCAGGTCAGGTCAGGTCCACTATCTCCAGCCCTGTCAGGTCAGGCACGGTCCACTCTCTCCACCCCTGTCAGGTCAGGTCCACTCTCATCAGCCCACTCAGGCCAGGTCAGGTCAGGTCCACTCTCTCCAGCCCTGTCAGGTCAGGTCAGGTCAGGTCCACTCTCTCCAGCTCTGTCAACTCAGGTCAGGGTAGGTCCACTCTCTCCAGCCCTGTCAGGTCAGCTCAGGTTAGGTCCACTCTCTCCAGCCATGTCAGGTCAGCTCAGGTCAGGTCCACTCGCTCCTGCCCTGTCAGGTCAGGGTAGGTCCACTCTCTCCAGCCCTGTCAGCTCAGGTCAGGTCCACACTCTCCAGCCCTGTCAGGTCAGCTCGGGTCCACACTCTGCAGCACTGTCAGGTCAGGTCAGGTCAAGCCCACTCTCACCAGCCCTGTCAGGTCAGGTCATGTCCACTCTCTCCAGCCCTGTCAGGTCAGCTCAGGTTTACTCTCTCCAGCCCTGTCAGGTCAGGTCCACTCTCTCCAGCCGTGTCAGGTCAGGTCAGATCCACTCTCTCCAGCCCTGTCAGGTCAGGTCAGATCCACTCTCTCCAGCCGTGTCCGGTCAGGTCAGATCCACTCTCTCCAGCCGTGTCAGGTCAGGTCAGATCCACTCTCTCTAGCCCTGTCAGGTCAGGTCAGGTCCACTCTCCCCAGCCCCGTCAGGTCAGATCCACTCTCTCCAGCCCTGTCAGGTCAGGTCAGGTCCACTCTCTCCAGCCCTGTCAGGTCAGGTCAGGTCCACTCTCTCCAGCCCTGTCAGGTCAGGTCAGGTCCACTCTCTCCAGCCCTGTCAGGTCAGGTCAGGTCCACTCTCTCCAGCCCTGTCAGGTCAGGTCAGGTCCACTCTCTCCAGCCCAGTCAGGTCAGGTCAGGTCCACTCTCTCCAGCCCTGTCAGGACAGGTCAGGTCAGGTCAACTCTCTCCAGCCCTGTCAGGTCAGGTCAGGTCAACTCTCTCCAGCCCTGTCAGGTCCGGTCAGGTCAACTCTCTCCAGCTCTGTCAGCTCAGGTCAGGTCAGGTCCGGTCCACCCTCTCCAGCCCTGTCAGGTCAGGTCGACTCTCTCCAGCCCTGTCAGGTCAGATCCACTCTCTCCAGCCCTGTCAGGTCAGATCCACTCTCTCCAGCCCTGTCAGGTCAGATCCACTCTCTCCAGCCCTGTCAGGTCAGATCCACTCTCTCCAGCCCTGTCAGGTCAGATCCACTCTCTCCAGCCCTGAAGGGTCAGATCCACTCTCTCCAGCCCTGAAGGGTCAGATCCACTCTCTCCAGCCCTGAAGGGTCAGATCCACTCTCTCCAGCCCTGTCAGGTCAGATCCACTCTCTCCAGCCCTGTCAGGTCAGATCCACTCTCTCCAGCCCTGTCAGGTCAGATCCACTCTCTCCAGCCCTGTCAGGTCAGCTCAGATCCACTCTCTCCAGCCCTGAAGGGTCAGGTCAAGTCAAATCCACTCTCTCCAGCCCTGTAAGGTCAGGTCAGGTTCACTCTCTCCAGCCCTGTCAGGTGGTCAGGTCAACTCTCCCCAGCCCTGTCAAGTCAGGTCCATTCCCCTCAGCCCTGTCAGGTCAGGTCCACTCTCTCCAGCCCTGTCAGGTCAGGTCAGGTCCACCCTCTGCAGCCCTGTCAGGTCAGGTCAGGTGAGGTCCACTCTCTGCAGCCCTGTCAGGGCAGGTCAGTTCCACTCTCTCCAGCCCTGTCAGGTCAGGTCAGGTCCACTCTCTCCAGCCATGTCAGGTCAGGTCAGGTCCAATCTCTCCAGCCCTGTCAGGTCCAGTCTCGCCAGCCTTGTCAGGTCAGGTCAGGTCCACTCTCTCCAGCCCTGTCAGGTCAGCTCAGGTCCACTTTCTCCAGCCCTGTCAGGTCAGCTCAGGTCCACTATCTCCAGCCCTGTCAGGTCAGGCACGGTCCACTCTCTCCACCCCTGTCAGGTCAGGTCCACTCTCCCCAGCCCACTCAGGCCAGGTCAGGTCAGGTCTACTCTCTCCAGCCCTGTCAGGTCAGGTCAGGTCAGGTCCACTCTCCCCAGCTCTGTCAGCTCAGGTCAGGTCAGGTCCACTCTCTCCAGCCCTGTCAGGTCAGGGTAGGTCCACTCTCTCCAGCCCTGTCAGGTCAGCTCAGGTTAGGTCCACTCTCTCCAGCCATGTCAGGTCAGCTCAGGTCAGGTCCACTCGGTCCTGGCCTGTCAGGTCAGGGTAGGTCCACTCTCTCCAGCCCTGTCAGGTCAGCTCAGGTCAGGTCCACTCTCTCCAGGCCTGTCAGGTCAGCTCAGGTCCACTCTCTCCAGCCCTGTCAGCTCAGGTCAGGTCCACACTCTCCAGCCCTGTCAGGTCAGCTCGGGTCCACACTCTGCAGCACTGTCAGGTCAGGTCAGGTCAAGCCCACTCTCTCCAGCCCTGTCAGGTCAGGTCATGTCCACTCTCTCCAGCCCTGTCAGGTCAGCTCAGGTTTACTCTCTCCAGCCCTGTCAGGTCAGGTCCACTCTCTCCAGCCGTGTCAGGTCAGGTCAGATCCACTCTCTCCAGCCCTGTCAGGTCAGGTCAGATCCACTCTCTCCAGCCGTGTCCGGTCAGGTCAGATCCACTCTCTCCAGCCGTGTCAGGTCAGGTCAGATCCACTCTCTCTAGCCCTGTCAGGTCAGGTCAGGTCCACTCTCCCCAGCCCCGTCAGGTCAGATCCACTCTCTCCAGCCCTGTCAGGTCAGGTCAGGTCCACTCTCTCCAGCCCTGTCAGGTCAGGTCAGGTCCACTCTCTCCAGCCCTGTCAGGTCAGGTCAGGTCCACTCTCTCCAGCCCTGTCAGGTCAGGTCAGGTCCACTCTCTCCAGCCCAGTCAGGTCAGGTCAGGTCCACTCTCTCCAGCCCTGTCAGGACAGGTCAGGTCAGGTCAACTCTCTCCAGCCCTGTCAGGTCAGGTCAGGTCAGGTCAACTCTCTCCAGCCCTGTCAGGTCCGGTCAGGTCAACTCTCTCCAGCTCTGTCAGCTCAGGTCAGGTCAGGTCCGGTCCACCCTCTCCAGCCCTGTCAGGTCAGGTCGACTCTCTCCTGCCCTGTCAGGTCAGATCCACTCTCTCCAGCCCTGTCAGGTCAGATCCACTCTCTCCAGCCCTGTCAGGTCAGATCCACTCTCTCCAGCCCTGTCAGGTCAGATCCACTCTCTCCAGCCCTGTCAGGTCAGATCCACTCTCTCCAGCCCTGAAGGGTCAGATCCACTCTCTCCAGCCCTGTCAGGTCAGATCCACTCTCTCCAGCCCTGTCAGGTCAGATCCACTCTCTCCAGCCCTGTCAGGTCAGCTCAGATCCACTCTCTCCAGCCCTGAAGGGTCAGGTCAAGTCAAATCCACTCTCTCCAGCCCTGAAAGGTCAGGTCAGGTTCACTCTCTCCAGCCCTGTCAGGTCAGGTCAGGTCAACTCTCCCCAGCCCTGTCAAGTCAGGTCCATTCCCCTCAGCCCTGTCAGGTCAGGGCCACTCTCTCCAGCCCTGTCAGGTCAGGTCAGGTCCACCCTCTGCAGCCCTGTCAGGTCAGGTCAGGTGAGGTCCACTCTCTCCAGTCCTGTCAGGTCAGGTCAGGTCTACTCTCTTCAGCCCTGTCAGGTCAGGTCACGTCCACTCTCTGCAGCCCTGTCAGATCAGGTCATGTCTACTCTCTCCAGCCCTGTCAGGGCAGGTCAGGTCAGGTCCTCCCTCTCCAGCCCTGTCAGGGCAGGTCAGTTCCACGCTCTCCAGCCCTGTCAGGTCAGCTCAGGTCCACTCTCTCCAGCCCTGTCAGGTCAGCTCAGGTCCACTCTCTCCAGCCCTGTCAGGTCAGGTCAGGTCAGGTTCACTCTCTCCAGCCCTGTCAGGTCAGGTCAGGTCAACTCTCCCCAGCCCTGTCAAGTCAGGTCCATTCCCCTCAGCCCTGTCAGGTCAGGTCCACTCTCTCCAGCCCTGTCAGGTCAGGTCAGGTCCACCCTCTGCAGCCCTGTCAGGTCAGGTCAGGTGAGGTCCACTCTCTACAGTCCTGTCAGGTCAGGTCAGGTCTACTCTCTTCAGCCCTGTCAGGTCAGGTCAGGTCCACTCTCTGCAGCCCTGTCAGATCAGGTCATGTCCTCTCTCTCCAGCCCTGTCAGGGCAGGTCAGGTCAGGTCCTCCCTCTCCAGCCCTGTCAGGGCAGGTCAGTTCCACGCTCTCCAGCCCTGTCAGGTCAGCTCAGGTCCACTCTCTCCAGCCCTGTCAGGTCAGCTCAGGTCCACTCTCTCCAGCCCTGTCAGGTCAGGTCAGGTCCACTCTCTCCAGCCCTGTCAGCTCAGGTCAGGTCCACACTCTCCAGCCCTGTCAGGTCAGCTCGGGTCCACACTCTGCAGCACTGTCAGGTCAGGTCAGGTCAAGCCCACTCTCTCCAGCCCTGTCAGGTCAGGTCATGTCCACTCTCTCCAGCCCTGTCAGGTCAGCTCAGGTTTACTCTCTCCAGCCCTGTCAGGTCAGGTCCACTCTCTCCAGCCGTGTCAGGTCAGGTCAGATCCACTCTCTCCAGCCCTGTCAGGTCAGGTCAGATCCACTCTCTCCAGCCGTGTCCGGTCAGGTCAGATCCACTCTCTCCAGCCGTGTCAGGTCAGGTCAGATCCACTCTCTCTAGCCCTGTCAGGTCAGGTCAGGTCCACTCTCCCCAGCCCCGTCAGGTCAGATCCACTCTCTCCAGCCCTGTCAGGTCAGGTCAGGTCCACTCTCTCCAGCCCTGTCAGGTCAAGTCAGGTCCACTCTCTCCAGCCCTGTCAGGTCAGGTCAGGTCCACTCTCTCCAGCCCTGTCAGGTCAGGTCAGGTCCACTCTCTCCAGCCCAGTCAGGTCAGGTCAGGTCCACTCTCTCCAGCCCAGTCAGGTCAGGTCAGGTCCACTCTCTCCAGCCCTGTCAGGACAGGTCAGGTCAGGTCAACTCTCTCCAGCCCTGTCAGGTCAGGTCAGGTCAGGTCAACTCTCTCCAGCCCTGTCAGGTCTGGTCAGGTCAACTCTCTCCAGCTCTGTCAGCTCAGGTCAGGTCAGGTCCGGTCCACCCTCTCCAGCCCTGTCAGGTCAGGTCGACTCTCTCCAGCCCTGTCAGGTCAGATCCACTCTCTCCAGCCCTGTCAGGTCAGATCCACTCTCTCCAGCCCTGTCAGGTCAGATCCACTCTCTCCAGCCCTGTCAGGTCAGATCCACTCTCTCCAGCCCTGTCAGGTCAGATCCACTCTCTCCAGCCCTGTCAGGTCAGATCCACTCTCTCCAGCCCTGAAGGGTCAGATCCACTCTTTCCAGCCCTGTCAGGTCAGATCCACTCTCTCCAGCCCTGTCAGGTCAGCTCAGATCCACTCTCTCCAGCCCTGAAGGGTCAGGTCAAGTCAAATCCACTCTCTCCAGCCCTGTAAGGTCAGGTCAGGTTCACTCTCTCCAGCCCTGTCAGGTCAGGTCAGGTCAACTCTCCCCAGCCCTGTCAAGTCAGGTCCATTCCCCTCAGCCCTGTCAGGTCAGGTCCACTCTCTCCAGCCCTGTCAGGTCAGGTCAGGTCCACCCTCTGCAGCCCTGTCAGGTCAGGTCAGGTGAGGTCCACTCTCTCCAGTCCTGTCAGGTCAGGTCAGGTCTACTCTCTTCAGCCCTGTCAGGTCAGGTCAGGTCCACTCTCTGCAGCCCTGTCAGATCAGGTCATGTCCTCTCTCTCCAGCCCTGTCAGGGCAGGTCAGGTCAGGTCCTCCCTCTCCAGCCCTGTCAGGGCAGGTCAGTTCCACGCTCTCCAGCCCTGTCAGGTCAGCTCAGGTCCACTCTCACCAGCCCTGTCAGGTCAGCTCAGGTCCACTCTCTCCAGCCCTGTCAGGTCAGGTCAGGTCCACTCTCTCCGGCCCTGTCAGTTCAGGTCAGGTCCACTCTCTCCAGCCTGTCAGGTCAGGCCAGGTGAGGTCCACTCTCTCCAGCCCTGTCAGGTCAGGTCAGGTCCACTCTCTCGAGTCCTGTCAGGTCAGGTCAGGTCATGTCCTCTCTCTCCAGCCCTGTCAGGGCAGGTCAGTTCCACTCTCTCCAGCCCTGTCAGGTCAGTTCAGGTCCACTCTCTCCAGCCCTGTCAGGTCAGCTCAGGTCCACTCTCTCCAGCCCTGTCAGGTCAGCTCAGGTCCACTCTCTCCGGCCCTGTCAGTTCAGGTCAGGTCCACTCTCTGCAGCCTGTCAGGTCAGTTCCACTCTCTCCAGCCCTGTCAGCTCAGGTCAGGTCCATTCCCCCCAGCCCTGTCAGGTCAGGTCCACTCTCTCCAGCCCTGTCAGGTCAGGTCAGGTCCACCCTCTGCAGCCCTTTCAGGTCAGGTCAGGTCAGGTCCACTCTCTGCAGCCCTGTCAGGTCAGGTCAGGTGAGGTCCACTCTCTGCAGCCCTGTCAGGTCAGGTCAGGTCCACTCTCTCCAGTCCTGTCAGGTCAGGTCAGGTCTACTCTCTTCAGCCCTGTCAGGTCAGGTCAGGTCCACTCTCTGCAGCCCTGTCAAATCAGGTCATGTCCTCTCTCTCCAGCCCTGTCAGGGCAGGTCAGGTCAGGTCCTCTCTCTCCAGCCCTGTCAGGTCAGGTCAGGTCCACTCTCTCCAGCCCTGTCAGGTCAGCTCAGGTCCACTCTCTCCAGCCCTGTCAGGTCAGTTCAGGTCCACTCTCTCCGGCCCTGTCAGTTCAGGCCAGGTCCACTCTCTCCAGCCTGTCAGGTCAGGCCAGGTGAGGTCCACTCTCTCCAGCCCTGTCAGGTCAGGTCAGGTCCACTCTCTCGAGTCCTGTCAGGTCAGGTCATGTCCTCTCTCTCCAGCCCTGTCAGGGCAGGTCAGTTCAACTCTCTCCAGCCCTGTCAGGTCAGTTCAGGTCCACTCTCTCCAGCCCTGTCAGGTCAGCTCAGGTCCACTCTCTCCAGCCCTGTCAGGTCAGGTCAGGTCCACTCTCTCCGGCCCTGTCAGTTCAGGTCAGGTCCACTCTCTCCAGCCTGTCAGGTCAGGCCAGGTGAGGTCCACTCTCTCCAGCCCTGTCAGGTCAGGTCAGGTCCACTCTCTCGAGTCCTGCCAGGTCAGGTCAGGTCAGGTCCTCTCTCTCCAGCCCTGTCAGGGCAGGTCAGGTCAGGTCCTCTCTCTCCAGCCCTGTCAGGGCAGGTCAGTTCCACTCTCTCCAGCCCTGTCAGGTCAGGTCAGGTCCACTCTCTCCAGCCCTGTCAGGTCAGCTCAGGTCCACTCTCTCCAGCCCTGTCAGGTCAGGTCAGGTCCACTCTCTCCAGTCCTGTCAGGTCAGGTCAGGTCTACTCTCTTCAGCCCTGTCAGGTCAGGTCAGGTCCACTCTCTGCAGCCCTGTCAGATCAGGTCATGTCCTCTCTCTCCAGCCCTGTCAGGGCAGGTCAGGTCAGGTCCTCCCTCTCCAGCCCTGTCAGGGCAGGTCAGTTCCACGCTCTCCAGCCCTGTCAGGTCAGGTCAGGTCCACTCTCTCCAGCCCTGTCAGCTCAGGTCAGGTCCACACTCTCCAGCCCTGTCAGGTCAGCTCGGGTCCACACTCTGCAGCACTGTCAGGTCAGGTCAGGTCAAGCCCACTCTCTCCAGCCCTGTCAGGTCAGGTCATGTCCACTCTCTCCAGCCCTGTCAGGTCAGCTCAGGTTTACTCTCTCCAGCCCTGTCAGGTCAGGTCCACTCTCTCCAGCCGTGTCAGGTCAGGTCAGATCCACTCTCTCCAGCCCTGTCAGGTCAGGTCAGATCCACTCTCTCCAGCCGTGTCCGGTCAGGTCAGATCCACTCTCTCCAGCCGTGTCAGGTCAGGTCAGATCCACTCTCTCTAGCCCTGTCAGGTCAGGTCAGGTCCACTCTCCCCAGCCCCGTCAGGTCAGATCCACTCTCTCCAGCCCTGTCAGGTCAGGTCAGGTCCACTCTCTCCAGCCCTGTCAGGTCAGGTCAGGTCCACTCTCTCCAGCCCTGTCAGGTCAGGTCAGGTCCACTCTCTCCAGCCCTGTCAGGTCAGGTCAGGTCCACTCTCTCCAGCCCAGTCATGTCAGGTCAGGTCCACTCTCTCCAGCCCTGTCAGGACAGGTCAGGTCAGGTCAACTCTCTCCAGCCCTGTCAGGTCAGGTCAGGTCAGGTCAACTCTCTCCGGCCCTGTCAGTTCAGGTCAGGTCCACTCTCTCCAGCCTGTCAGGTCAGGCCAGGTGAGGTCCACTCTCTCCAGCCCTGTCAGGTCAGGTCAGGTCCACTCTCTCGAGTCCTGTCAGGTCAGGTCAGGTCATGTCCTCTCTCTCCAGCCCTGTCAGGGCAGGTCAGTTCCACTCTCTCCAGCCCTGTCAGGTCAGTTCAGGTCCACTCTCTCCAGCCCTGTCAGGTCAGCTCAGGTCCACTCTCTCCAGCCCTGTCAGGTCAGCTCAGGTCCACTCTCTCCGGCCCTGTCAGTTCAGGTCAGGTCCACTCTCTGCAGCCTGTCAGGTCAGTTCCACTCTCTCCAGCCCTGTCAGCTCAGGTCAGGTCCATTCCCCCCAGCCCTGTCAGGTCAGGTCCACTCTCTCCAGCCCTGTCAGGTCAGGTCAGGTCCACCCTCTGCAGCCCTTTCAGGTCAGGTCAGGTCAGGTCCACTCTCTGCAGCCCTGTCAGGTCAGGTCAGGTGAGGTCCACTCTCTGCAGCCCTGTCAGGTCAGGTCAGGTCCACTCTCTCCAGTCCTGTCAGGTCAGGTCAGGTCTACTCTCTTCAGCCCTGTCAGGTCAGGTCAGGTCCACTCTCTGCAGCCCTGTCAAATCAGGTCATGTCCTCTCTCTCCAGCCCTGTCAGGGCAGGTCAGGTCAGGTCCTCTCTCTCCAGCCCTGTCAGGTCAGGTCAGGTCCACTCTCTCCAGCCCTGTCAGGTCAGCTCAGGTCCACTCTCTCCAGCCCTGTCAGGTCAGTTCAGGTCCACTCTCTCCGGCCCTGTCAGTTCAGGCCAGGTCCACTCTCTCCAGCCTGTCAGGTCAGGCCAGGTGAGGTCCACTCTCTCCAGCCCTGTCAGGTCAGGTCAGGTCCACTCTCTCGAGTCCTGTCAGGTCAGGTCATGTCCTCTCTCTCCAGCCCTGTCAGGGCAGGTCAGTTCAACTCTCTCCAGCCCTGTCAGGTCAGTTCAGGTCCACTCTCTCCAGCCCTGTCAGGTCAGCTCAGGTCCATTCTCTCCAGCCCTGTCAGGTCAGGTCAGGTCCACTCTCTCCGGCCCTGTCAGTTCAGGTCAGGTCCACTCTCTCCAGCCTGTCAGGTCAGGCCAGGTGAGGTCCACTCTCTCCAGCCCTGTCAGGTCAGGTCAGGTCCACTCTCTCGAGTCCTGCCAGGTCAGGTCAGGTCAGGTCCTCTCTCTCCAGCCCTGTCAGGGCAGGTCAGGTCAGGTCCTCTCTCTCCAGCCCTGTCAGGGCAGGTCAGTTCCACTCTCTCCAGCCCTGTCAGGTCAGGTCAGGTCCACTCTCTCCAGCCCTGTCAGGTCAGCTCAGGTCCACTCTCTCCAGCCCTGTCAGGTCAGGTCAGGTCCACTCTCTCCAGTCCTGTCAGGTCAGGTCAGGTCTACTCTCTTCAGCCCTGTCAGGTCAGGTCAGGTCCACTCTCTGCAGCCCTGTCAGATCAGGTCATGTCCTCTCTCTCCAGCCCTGTCAGGGCAGGTCAGGTCAGGTCCTCCCTCTCCAGCCCTGTCAGGGCAGGTCAGTTCCACGCTCTCCAGCCCTGTCAGGTCAGGTCAGGTCCACTCTCTCCAGCCCTGTCAGCTCAGGTCAGGTCCACACTCTCCAGCCCTGTCAGGTCAGCTCGGGTCCACACTCTGCAGCACTGTCAGGTCAGGTCAGGTCAAGCCCACTCTCTCCAGCCCTGTCAGGTCAGGTCATGTCCACTCTCTCCAGCCCTGTCAGGTCAGCTCAGGTTTACTCTCTCCAGCCCTGTCAGGTCAGGTCCACTCTCTCCAGCCGTGTCAGGTCAGGTCAGATCCACTCTCTCCAGCCCTGTCAGGTCAGGTCAGATCCACTCTCTCCAGCCGTGTCCGGTCAGGTCAGATCCACTCTCTCCAGCCGTGTCAGGTCAGGTCAGATCCACTCTCTCTAGCCCTGTCAGGTCAGGTCAGGTCCACTCTCCCCAGCCCCGTCAGGTCAGATCCACTCTCTCCAGCCCTGTCAGGTCAGGTCAGGTCCACTCTCTCCAGCCCTGTCAGGTCAGGTCAGGTCCACTCTCTCCAGCCCTGTCAGGTCAGGTCAGGTCCACTCTCTCCAGCCCTGTCAGGTCAGGTCAGGTCCACTCTCTCCAGCCCAGTCATGTCAGGTCAGGTCCACTCTCTCCAGCCCTGTCAGGACAGGTCAGGTCAGGTCAACTCTCTCCAGCCCTGTCAGGTCAGGTCAGGTCAGGTCAACTCTCTCCAGCCCTGTCAGGTCCGGTCAGGTCAACTCTCTCCAGCTCTGTCAGCTCAGGTCAGGTCAGGTCCGGTCCACCCTCTCCAGCCCTGTCAGGTCAGGTCGACTCTCTCCAGCCCTGTCAGGTCAGATCCACTCTCTCCAGCCCTGTCAGGTCAGATCCACTCTCTCCAGCCCTGTCAGGTCAGATCCACTCTCTCCAGCCCTGAAGGGTCAGATCCACTCTCTCCAGCCCTGAAGGGTCAGATCCACTCTCTCCAGCCCTGTCAGGTCAGATCCACTCTCTCCAGCCCTGTCAGGTCAGATCCACTCTCTCCAGCCCTGTCAGGTCAGATCCACTCTCTCCAGCCCTGAAGGGTCAGATCCACTCTCTCCAGCCCTGAAGGGTCAGATCCACTCTCTCCAGCCCTGTCAGGTCAGATCCACTCTCTCCAGCCCTGTCAGGTCAGATCCACTCTCTCCAGCCCTGTCAGGTCAGCTCAGATCCACTCTCTCCAGCCCTGAAGGGTCAGGTCAAGTCAAATCCACTCTCTCCAGCCCTGTAAGGTCAGGTCAGGTTCACTCTCTCCAGCCCTGTCAGGTCAGGTCAGGTCAACTCGCCCCAGCCCTGTCAAGTCAGGTACATTCCCCTCAGCCCTGTCAGGTCAGGTCCACTCTCTCCAGCCCTGTCAGGTCAGGTCAGGTGAGGTCCACTCTCTCCAGTCCTGTCAGGTCAGGTCAGGTCTACTCTCTTCAGCCCTGTCAGGTCAGGTCACGTCCACTCTCTGCAGCCCTGTCAGATCAGGTCATGTCCTCTCTCTCCAGCCCTGTCAGGGCAGGTCAGGTCAGGTCCTCCCTCTCCAGCCCTGTCAGAGCAGGTCGTTCCACGCTCTCCAGCCCTGTCAGGTCAGCTCAGGTCCACTCTCTCCAGCCCTGTCAGGTCAGCTCAGGTCCACTCTCTCCAGCCCTGTCAGGTCAGGTCAGGTCAGGTTCACTCTCTCCAGCCCTGTCAGGTCAGGTCAGGTCAACTCTCCCCAGCCCTGTCAAGTCAGGTCCATTCCCCTCAGCCCTGTCAGGTCAGGTCCACTCTCTCCAGCCCTGTCAGGTCAGGTCAGGTCCACCCTCTGCAGCCCTGTCAGGTCAGGTCAGGTGAGGTCCACTCTCTCCAGTCCTGTCAGGTCAGGTCAGGTCTACTCTCTTCAGCCCTGTCAGGTCAGGTCAGGTCCACTCTCTGCAGCCCTGTCAGATCAGGTCATGTCCTCTCTCTCCAGCCCTGTCAGGGCAGGTCAGGTCAGGTCCTCCCTCTCCAGCCCTGTCAGGGCAGGTCAGTTCCACGCTCTCCAGCCCTGTCAGGTCAGCTCAGGTCCACTCTCTCCAGCCCTGTCAGGTCAGCTCAGGTCCACTCTCTCCAGCCCTGTCAGGTCAGGTCAGGTCCACTCTCTCCGGCCCTGTCAGTTCAGGTCAGGTCCACTCTCTCCAGCCTGTCAGGTCAGGCCAGGTGAGGTCCACTCTCTCCAGCCCTGTCAGGTCAGGTCAGGTCCACTCTCTCGAGTCCTGTCAGGTCAGGTCAGGTCATGTCCTCTCTCTCCAGCCCTGTCAGGGCAGGTCAGTTCCACTCTCTCCAGCCCTGTCAGGTCAGTTCAGGTCCACTCTCTCCAGCCCTGTCAGGTCAGCTCAGGTCCACTCTCTCCAGCCCTGTCAGGTCAGCTCAGGTCCACTCTCTCCGGCCCTGTCAGTTCAGGTCAGGTCCACTCTCTGCAGCCTGTCAGGTCAGTTCCACTCTCTCCAGCCCTGTCAGCTCAGGTCAGGTCCATTCCCCCCAGCCCTGTCAGGTCAGGTCCACTCTCTCCAGCCCTGTCAGGTCAGGTCAGGTCCACCCTCTGCAGCCCTTTCAGGTCAGGTCAGGTCAGGTCCACTCTCTGCAGCCCTGTCAGGTCAGGTCAGGTGAGGTCCACTCTCTGCAGCCCTGTCAGGTCAGGTCAGGTCCACTCTCTCCAGTCCTGTCAGGTCAGGTCAGGTCTACTCTCTTCAGCCCTGTCAGGTCAGGTCAGGTCCACTCTCTGCAGCCCTGTCAAATCAGGTCATGTCCTCTCTCTCCAGCCCTGTCAGGGCAGGTCAGGTCAGGTCCTCTCTCTCCAGCCCTGTCAGGTCAGGTCAGGTCCACTCTCTCCAGCCCTGTCAGGTCAGCTCAGGTCCACTCTCTCCAGCCCTGTCAGGTCAGTTCAGGTCCACTCTCTCCGGCCCTGTCAGTTCAGGCCAGGTCCACTCTCTCCAGCCTGTCAGGTCAGGCCAGGTGAGGTCCACTCTCTCCAGCCCTGTCAGGTCAGGTCAGGTCCACTCTCTCGAGTCCTGTCAGGTCAGGTCATGTCCTCTCTCTCCAGCCCTGTCAGGGCAGGTCAGTTCAACTCTCTCCAGCCCTGTCAGGTCAGTTCAGGTCCACTCTCTCCAGCCCTGTCAGGTCAGCTCAGGTCCACTCTCTCCAGCCCTGTCAGGTCAGGTCAGGTCCACTCTCTCCGGCCCTGTCAGTTCAGGTCAGGTCCACTCTCTCCAGCCTGTCAGGTCAGGCCAGGTGAGGTCCACTCTCTCCAGCCCTGTCAGGTCAGCTCAGGTCCACTCTCTCGAGTCCTGCCAGGTCAGGTCAGGTCAGGTCCTCTCTCTCCAGCCCTGTCAGGGCAGGTCAGGTCAGGTCCTCTCTCTCCAGCCCTGTCAGGGCAGGTCAGTTCCACTCTCTCCAGCCCTGTCAGGTCAGGTCAGGTCCACTCTCTCCAGCCCTGTCAGGTCAGCTCAGGTCCACTCTCTCCAGCCCTGTCAGGTCAGGTCAGGTCCACTCTCTCCAGTCCTGTCAGGTCAGGTCAGGTCTACTCTCTTCAGCCCTGTCAGGTCAGGTCAGGTCCACTCTCTGCAGCCCTGTCAGATCAGGTCATGTCCTCTCTCTCCAGCCCTGTCAGGGCAGGTCAGGTCAGGTCCTCCCTCTCCAGCCCTGTCAGGGCAGGTCAGTTCCACGCTCTCCAGCCCTGTCAGGTCAGGTCAGGTCCACTCTCTCCAGCCCTGTCAGCTCAGGTCAGGTCCACACTCTCCAGCCCTGTCAGGTCAGCTCGGGTCCACACTCTGCAGCACTGTCAGGTCAGGTCAGGTCAAGCCCACTCTCTCCAGCCCTGTCAGGTCAGGTCATGTCCACTCTCTCCAGCCCTGTCAGGTCAGCTCAGGTTTACTCTCTCCAGCCCTGTCAGGTCAGGTCCACTCTCTCCAGCCGTGTCAGGTCAGGTCAGATCCACTCTCTCCAGCCCTGTCAGGTCAGGTCAGATCCACTCTCTCCAGCCGTGTCCGGTCAGGTCAGATCCACTCTCTCCAGCCGTGTCAGGTCAGGTCAGATCCACTCTCTCTAGCCCTGTCAGGTCAGGTCAGGTCCACTCTCCCCAGCCCCGTCAGGTCAGATCCACTCTCTCCAGCCCTGTCAGGTCAGGTCAGGTCCACTCTCTCCAGCCCTGTCAGGTCAGGTCAGGTCCACTCTCTCCAGCCCTGTCAGGTCAGGTCAGGTCCACTCTCTCCAGCCCTGTCAGGTCAGGTCAGGTCCACTCTCTCCAGCCCAGTCATGTCAGGTCAGGTCCACTCTCTCCAGCCCTGTCAGGACAGGTCAGGTCAGGTCAACTCTCTCCAGCCCTGTCAGGTCAGGTCAGGTCAGGTCAACTCTCTCCAGCCCTGTCAGGTCCGGTCAGGTCAACTCTCTCCAGCTCTGTCAGCTCAGGTCAGGTCAGGTCCGGTCCACCCTCTCCAGCCCTGTCAGGTCAGGTCGACTCTCTCCAGCCCTGTCAGGTCAGATCCACTCTCTCCAGCCCTGTCAGGTCAGATCCACTCTCTCCAGCCCTGTCAGGTCAGATCCACTCTCTCCAGCCCTGTCAGGTCAGATCCACTCTCTCCAGCCCTGAAGGGTCAGATCCACTCTCTCCAGCCCTGAAGGGTCAGATCCACTCTCTCCAGCCCTGTCAGGTCAGATCCACTCTCTCCAGCCCTGTCAGGTCAGCTCAGATCCACTCTCTCCAGCCCTGAAGGGTCAGGTCAAGTCAAATCCACTCTCTCCAGCCCTGTAAGGTCAGGTCAGGTTCACTCTCTCCAGCCCTGTCAGGTCAGGTCAGGTCAACTCGCCCCAGCCCTGTCAAGTCAGGTACATTCCCCTCAGCCCTGTCAGGTCAGGTCCACTCTCTCCAGCCCTGTCAGGTCAGGTCAGGTGAGGTCCACTCTCTCCAGTCCTGTCAGGTCAGGTCAGGTCTACTCTCTTCAGCCCTGTCAGGTCAGGTCACGTCCACTCTCTGCAGCCCTGTCAGATCAGGTCATGTCCTCTCTCTCCAGCCCTGTCAGGGCAGGTCAGGTCAGGTCCTCCCTCTCCAGCCCTGTCAGAGCAGGTCGTTCCACGCTCTCCAGCCCTGTCAGGTCAGCTCAGGTCCACTCTCTCCAGCCCTGTCAGGTCAGCTCAGGTCCACTCTCTCCAGCCCTGTCAGGTCAGGTCAGGTCAGGTTCACTCTCTCCAGCCCTGTCAGGTCAGGTCAGGTCAACTCTCCCCAGCCCTGTCAAGTCAGGTCCATTCCCCTCAGCCCTGTCAGGTCAGGTCCACTCTCTCCAGCCCTGTCAGGTCAGGTCAGGTCCACCCTCTGCAGCCCTGTCAGGTCAGGTCAGGTGAGGTCCACTCTCTACAGTCCTGTCAGGTCAGGTCAGGTCTACTCTCTTCAGCCCTGTCAGGTCAGGTCAGGTCCACTCTCTGCAGCCCTGTCAGATCAGGTCATGTCCTCTCTCTCCAGCCCTGTCAGGGCAGGTCAGGTCAGGTCCTCCCTCTCCAGCCCTGTCAGGGCAGGTCAGTTCCACGCTCTCCAGCCCTGTCAGGTCAGCTCAGGTCCACTCTCTCCAGCCCTGTCAGGTCAGCTCAGGTCCACTCTCTCCAGCCCTGTCAGGTCAGGTCAGGTCCACTCTCTCCAGCCCTGTCAGTTCAGGTCAGGTCCACACTCTCCAGCCCTGTCAGGTCAGCTCGGGTCCACACTCTGCAGCACTGTCAGGTCAGGTCAGGTCAAGCCCACTCTCTCCAGCCCTGTCAGGTCAGGTCATGTCCACTCTCTCCAGCCCTGTCAGGTCAGCTCAGGTTTACTCTCTCCAGCCCTGTCAGGTCAGGTCCACTCTCTCCAGCCGTGTCAGGTCAGGTCAGATCCACTCTCTCCAGCCCTGTCAGGTCAGGTCAGATCCACTCTCTCCAGCCGTGTCCGGTCAGGTCAGATCCACTCTCTCCAGCCGTGTCAGGTCAGGTCAGATCCACTCTCTCTAGCCCTGTCAGGTCAGGTCAGGTCCACTCTCCCCAGCCCCGTCAGGTCAGATCCACTCTCTCCAGCCCTGTCAGGTCAGGTCAGGTCCACTCTCTCCAGCCCTGTCAGGTCAGGTCAGGTCCACTCTCTCCAGCCCTGTCAGGTCAGGTCAGGTCCACTCTCTCCAGCCCTGTCAGGTCAGGTCAGGTCCACTCTCTCCAGCCCAGTCAGGTCAGGTCAGGTCCACTCTCTCCAGCCCTGTCAGGACAGGTCAGGTCAGGTCAACTCTCTCCAGCCCTGTCAGGTCAGGTCAGGTCAGGTCAACTCTCTCCAGCCCTGTCAGGTCCGGTCAGGTCAACTCTCTCCAGCTCTGTCAGCTCAGGTCAGGTCAGGTACGGTCCACCCTCTCCAGCCCTGTCAGGTCAGGTCGACTCTCTCCAGCCCTGTCAGGTCAGATCCACTCTCTCCAGCCCTGTCAGGTCAGATCCACTCTCTCCAGCCCTGTCGGGTCAGATCCACTCTCTCCAGCCCTGTCAGGTCAGATCCACTCTCTCCAGCCCTGAAGGGTCAGATCCACTCTCTCCAGCCCTGAAGGGTCAGATCCACTCTCTCCAGCCCTGTCAGGTCAGCTCAGATCCACTCTCTCCAGCCCTGAAGGGTCAGGTCAAGTCAAATCCACTCTCTCCAGCCCTGTAAGGTCAGGTCAGGTTCACTCTCTCCAGCCCTGTCAGGTCAGGTCAGGTCAACTCTCCCCAGCCCTGTCAAGTCAGGTCCATTCCCCTCAGCCCTGTCAGGTCAGGTCCACTCTCTCCAGCCCTGTCAGGTCAGGTCAGGTCCACCCTCTGCAGCCCTGTCAGGTCAGGTCAGGTGAGGTCCACTCTCTCCAGTCCTGTCAGGTCAGGTCAGGTCTACTCTCTTCAGCCCTGTCAGGTCAGGTCAGGTCAGGTCCACTCTCTGCAGCCTTGTCAGATCAGGTCATGTCCTCTCTCTCCAGCCCTGTCAGGGCAGGTCAGGTCAGGTCCTCCCTCTCCAGCCCTGTCAGGGCAGGTCAGTTCCACGCTCTCCAGCCCTGTCAGGTCAGCTCAGGTCCACTCTCTCCAGCCCTGTCAGGTCAGCTCAGGTCCACTCTCTCCAGCCCTGTCAGGTCAGGTCAGGTCCACTCTCTCCGGCCCTGTCAGTTCAGGTCAGGTCCACTCTCTCCAGCCTGTCAGGTCAGGCCAGGTGAGGTCCACTCTCTCCAGCCCTGTCAGGTCAGGTCAGGTCCACTCTCTCGAGTCCTGTCAGGTCAGGTCAGGTCATGTCCTCTCTCTCCAGCCCTGTCAGGGCAGGTCAGTTCCACTCTCTCCAGCCCTGTCAGGTCAGTTCAGGTCCACTCTCTCCAGCCCTGTCAGGTCAGCTCAGGTCCACTCTCTCCAGCCCTGTCAGGTCAGCTCAGGTCCACTCTCTCCGGCCCTGTCAGTTCAGGTCAGGTCCACTCTCTGCAGCCTGTCAGGTCAGTTCCACTCTCTCCAGCCCTGTCAGCTCAGGTCAGGTCCATTCCCCCCAGCCCTGTCAGGTCAGGTCCACTCTCTCCAGCCCTGTCAGGTCAGGTCAGGTCCACCCTCTGCAGCCCTTTCAGGTCAGGTCAGGTCAGGTCCACTCTCTGCAGCCCTGTCAGGTCAGGTCAGGTGAGGTCCACTCTCTGCAGCCCTGTCAGGTCAGGTCAGGTCAGGTCCACTCTCTCCAGTCCTGTCAGGTCAGGTCAGGTCTACTCTCTTCAGCCCTGTCAGGTCAGGTCAGGTCCACTCTCTGCAGCCCTGTCAAATCAGGTCATGTCCTCTCTCTCCAGCCCTGTCAGGGCAGGTCAGGTCAGGTCCTCTCTCTCCAGCCCTGTCAGGTCAGGTCAGGTCCACTCTCTCCAGCCCTGTCAGGTCAGCTCAGGTCCACTCTCTCCAGCCCTGTCAGGTCAGTTCAGGTCCACTCTCTCCGGCCCTGTCAGTTCAGGCCAGGTCCACTCTCTCCAGCCTGTCAGGTCAGGCCAGGTGAGGTCCACTCTCTCCAGCCCTGTCAGGTCAGGTCAGGTCCACTCTCTCGAGTCCTGTCAGGTCAGGTCATGTCCTCTCTCTCCAGCCCTGTCAGGGCAGGTCAGTTCAACTCTCTCCAGCCCTGTCAGGTCAGTTCAGGTCCACTCTCTCCAGCCCTGTCAGGTCAGCTCAGGTCCACTCTCTCCAGCCCTGTCAGGTCAGGTCAGGTCCACTCTCTCCGGCCCTGTCAGTTCAGGTCAGGTCCACTCTCTCCAGCCTGTCAGGTCAGGCCAGGTGAGGTCCACTCTCTCCAGCCCTGTCAGGTCAGGTCAGGTCCACTCTCTCGAGTCCTGCCAGGTCAGGTCAGGTCAGGTCCTCTCTCTCCAGCCCTGTCAGGGCAGGTCAGGTCAGGTCCTCTCTCTCCAGCCCTGTCAGGGCAGGTCAGTTCCACTCTCTCCAGCCCTGTCAGGTCAGGTCAGGTCCACTCTCTCCAGCCCTGTCAGGTCAGCTCAGGTCCTCTCTCTCCAGCCCTGTCAGGGCAGGTCAGTTCCACTCTCTCCAGCCCTGTCAGGTCAGGTCAGGTCCACTCTCTCCAGCCCTGTCAGGTCAGCTCAGGTCCACTCTCTCCAGCCCTGTCAGGTCAGCTCAGGTCCACTCTCTCCAGCTCTGTCAGGTCAGCTCAGGTCCACTCTCTCCAGCCCTGTCAGGTCAGGTCAGGTCCACTCTCTCCAGCCCTGTCAAGTCAGGTCAGGTCCACTCTCTCCGGCCCTGTCAGTTCAGGTCAGGTCCACTCTCTCCAGCCTGTCAGGTCAGGTCAGGTGAGGTCCACTCTCTCCAGCCCTGTCAGGTCAGGTCAGGTCCACTCTCTCGAGTCCTGTCAGGTCAGGTCAGGTGATGTCCTCTCTCTCCAGCCCTGTCAGGGCAGGTCAGTTCCACTCTCTCCAGCCCTGTCAGGTCAGCTCAGGTCCACTCTCTCCAGCCCTGTCAGGTCAGCTCAGGTCCACTCTCTCCAGCCCTGTCAGGTCAGGTCAGGTCCACTCTCTCCAGCCCTGTCAGTTCAGGTCAGGTTCACTCTCTCCAGCCTGTCAGGTCAGGCCAGGTGAGGTCCACTCTCTCCAGCCCTGTCAGAACAGGTCAGGTCCACTCTCTCGAGTCCTGTCAGGTCAGGTCAGGTCAGGTCTTCTCTCTGCAGCCCTGTCAGGTCAGGTCAGGTCAGGTCCACTCCCTGCAGCCCTGTCAAATCAGGTCATGTCCTCTCTCTCCAGCCCTGTCAGGTCAGGTCAGGTCCACTCTCTGCAGCTCTGTCAGGTCAAGTCACATCCACTCTCTCCAGCCCTGTCAGGTCAGGTCAGGTCCACTCTCTCCGGCCCTGTCAGGTCAGCTCGGGTCAGGTCCACTCTCTCCAGCCCTCTCAGGTGAGCTCAGGTCAAGTCCTCTCTATCCACCCCTGTCAGGTCAGGTCCACTCTCTCCAGCCCTGTCAGGTCAGATCCACTCTCTCCAGCCCTGTCAGGTCAGATCCACTCTCTCCAGCCCTGTCAGGCCAGGTCAAGTCCACTCTGTCCAGCCCTGTCAGGTCAGCTCAGGTCCAATCTCTCCAGCCCTGTCAGGTCAGGTCAGGTCAACTCTCTCTAGCCCTGTCAGCTGAGCTCAGGTCAGTTCCACTCTCTCCTGCCCTGTCAGGTCAGGGTAGGTTCACTCTCTCCAGCCCTGTGAGGTCAGGTCAGGTCAGGTCAACTCTCTCCAGCCCTGTCAGGTCAGGTCAGGTCAACTCTCTCCAGCTCTGTCAGCTCAGGTCAGTTCAGTCCGGTCCACCCTCTCCAGCCCTGTCAGGTCAGGTCGACTCTCTCCAGTCCTATCAGGTCAGATCCACTCTCTCCAGCCCTGTCAGGTCAGGTCAGATCCACTCTCTCCAGCCCTGTAGGGTCAGGTCAGCTCAGGTCCACTCTGTCCAGCCCTGTCAGGTCAGCTCAGGTCCACTCTCTCCAGCCCTGTAAGGTCAGGTCAGGTCAGGTCAACTCTCTCCAGCCCTGTCAGGTCAGGTCCACTCCCTCCAGCCTTGTCAGGTCAGGTCAGGTACACTCTCCCCAGCCCTGTCAGGTCAGGTCCTCTCTATCCAGCCCTGTCATGTCAGGTCAGGTCCTCTCTCTCCAGCCCTGTCAGGTCAGGTCGGATCCACTCTCTCCAGCTCTGTCAGGTCAGCTCAGGTCTTCTCTCTCCAGCCCTATCAGGTCAGGTCCACTCTCTCCAGCCGTGTCAGGTCAGGTCAGATCCACTCTCTCCAGCTCTGTCAGGGCAGGTCAACTCTCTCCAGCCCTGTCAGGTCAAGTCACATCCACTCTCTCCAGCCCTGTCAGGTCAGGTCAGGTCCACTCTCTCCGGCCCTGTCAGGTCAGCTCGGGTCAGGTCCACTCTCTCCAGCCCTCTCAGGTGAGCTCAGGTCAAGTCCTCTCTCTCCACCCCTGTCAGGTCAGGTCCACTCTCTCCAGCCCTGTCAGGTCAGATCCACTCTCTCCAGCCCTGTCAGGTCAGATCCACTCTCTCCAGCCCTGTCAGGTCAGATCCACTCTCTCCAGCCCTGTCAGGTCAGATCCACTCTCTCCAGCCCTGTCAGATCCACTCTCTCCAGCCCTGTCAGGTCAGATCCACTCTCTCCAGCCCTGTCAGGTCAGGTCAAGTCCACTCTGTCCAGCCCTGTCAGGTCAGCTCAGGTCCAATCTCTCCAGCCCTGTCACGTCAGGTCAGGTCAACTCTCTCTAGCCCTGTCAGCTCAGCTCAGGTCAGTTCCACTCTCTCCTGCCCTGTCAGGTCAGGGTAGGTCCACTCTCTCCAGCCCTGTGAGGTCAGGTCAGGTCAGGTCAACTCTCTCCAGCCCTGTCAGGTCAGGTCAGGTCAGGTCAACTCTCTCCAGCTCTGTCAGCTCAGGTCAGGTCAGGTCCGGTCCACCCTCTCCAGCCCTGTCAGGTCAGGTCGACTCTCTCCAGTCCTATCAGGTCAGATCCACTCTCTCCAGCCCTGTCAGGTCAGGTCAGATCCACTCTCTCCAGCCCTGTAGGGTCAGGTCAGCTCAGGTCCACTCTGTCCAGCCCTGTCAGGTCAGCTCAGGTCCACTCTCTCCAGCCCTGTAAGGTCAGGTCAGGTCAGGTCAACTCTCTCCAGCCCTGTCAGGTCAGGTCCACTCCCTCCAGCCTTGTCAGGTCAGGTCAGGTCCACTCTCCCCAGCCCTGTCAGGTCAGGTCCTCTCTATCCAGCCCTGTCATGTCAGGTCAGGTCCTCTCTCTCCAGCCCTGTCAGGTCAGGTCAGATCCACTCTCTCCAGCCCTGTCAGGTCAGCTCAGGTCTTCTCTCTCCAGCCCTATCAGGTCAGGTCCACTCTCTCCAGCCGTGTCAGGTCAGGTCAGATCCACTCTCTCCAGCCCTGTCAGGGCAGGTCAACTCTCTCCAGCCCTGTCAGGTCAGGTCAGGTCCACTCTCTCCAGCTCTGTCAGCTCAGGTCAGGTCAGGTCCACCCTCTCCAGCCTTGTCAGGTCAGGTCCACGCTCTCCAGCCCTGTCAGGTCAGATCCACTCTCTCCAGCCCTGTCAGGTCAGGTCAGATCCACTCTCTCCAGCCCTGTCAGGTCAGGTCAGGTCACATCAGGTCCCCTCTCTCCAGCCCTGTCAGGTCAGCTCAGGTCCACTCTCTCCAGCCCTGTAAGGTCAGGTCAGGTCCACTCTCCCCAGCCCTGTCAGGTCAGGTCCATTCTACCCAGCCCTGTCAGGTCAGGTCCACTCTCTCCAGCCCTGTCAGCTCAGGTCAGGTCCAATCTCTACAGCCCTGTCAGGTCAGGTCAGGTCCACTCTCTGCAGCCCTGTCAGGTCGTCAGGTCCACTCTCTCCAGTCCTGTCAGGTCAGGTCAGGTCAGGTCTACTCTCTGCAGCCCTGTCAGGTCAGGTCAGGTCAGGTCTACTCTCTGCAGCCCTGTCAGGTCAGGTCAGGTCAGGTCAGGTCCACTCTCTGCAGCCCTGTCAAATCAGGTCATGTCCTCTCTCTCCAGCCCTGTCAGGGCAGGTCCACTCTCTCCAGCCCTGTCAGGTCAGGTCAGGTCCTCTCTCTCCAGCCCTGTCAGGGCAGGTCCACCCTCTCCAGCCCTGTCAGGTCAGGTCAGTTCCTCTCTCTCCAGCCCTGTCAGGTCAGGTCCACTCTCTCCAACCCTGTCAGGTCAGCTCAGGTCAGGTCCTCTCTCTCCAGCCCTGTCAGCTCAGCTCCACATTCTCCGGCCCTGTCAGGTCAGCTCCACTCTCTCCAGCTCTGTCAGGTCAGCTCCACTCTCTCCAGCTCTGTCAGGTCAGCTCCACTCTCTCCAGCTCTGTCAGGTCAGGTCAGGTCCACTCTCTCCAGGCCTGTCAGGTCAGGTCTACTCTCTCCAGCCATCAGGTCAGCTCAGATCAGGTCCACTCTCTCCAGCCCTGTCAGGTCAGGTCAGGTCCACTCTCTCCAGCTCTGTCAGCTCAGGTCAGGTCAGGTCCACCCTCTCCAGCCCTGTCAGGTCAGGTCAGGTCAGGTCCACTCTCTCCAGCCCTGTCAGGTCAGGTCAGGTCAGGTCCACTCTCTCCAGCCCTGTCAGGTTAGGTCAGGTCCACTCTCTCCAGCCCTGTCAGGTCAGGTCAGATCCACTCTCTCCAGCCCTGTCAGGTCAGCTCAGGTCCTCTCTCTCCAGCCCTGTCAGGTCAGGTCCACTCACACTCACCTGTTTTGGATCTAACAATGACACTCATACGGCGTCTAACGGAATCAAAATTCAATGTCTGGAGTAATTCGTACCTTAAAAAGAATGAAAAGACGTGAATATAACAGCAATGTGTTTCCCAAGTACTGACAGAATGTAGTTACATTTCCAGTTAATTGGAACTTTTTTTTCCTTTTGCTGAGAGCTGGATGAACATTCCACCAGCCACTTCCACAGTGAGCTATCCTCATTGCCCCCTCATACACCGTGTTTCCCCTTTGTGATGTTTCTTGTCCAAGAAAATCTTGGTCTTCCTAGGTTCCTTTTACTATTCATGTAGCCTTCAAGCAGTGTTCTGTGCAAATTGTTGCACCTTATCAGATGGCCAAGGTAACTCAAATGTTCTGTTCTTGATGACGTCTATCATGCCTTGTCTGGATTTCATGCTCCCCAGTGCATTGTCATTGTTTACCCTCTCTCTCCAAGATGTTCTAAACATCCTTCCGTATGACAACATTTCAGAGACTTGAAGTCTTTAGAAACTAGGAGCAGGAGTAGGCCATTCGGCTGATTGAGCCTGCTCTGCCATTCAATATGATCATGGCTGATCCTCTATCTCAACGCCACATTCCCGCTTTCTCTCCATACCCCTTCATGCCTCTAATATCCAAAAATGTATCAATTTATTTCTTGAATACACTGTGACCCAGTCTCTACAGCCTCTGTGGTAGAGACTTCCACAGGTTGACCACCCTATGAGTGAAGAAAGTTTTCCTCATCTCAGTCGTAAATGGCCTGCCCTGTATCCTGAGACTGTGACCCCTGGTCCTAGACTCCCCAGCCAGGGGAAACATCCTCCTTGCAACCAGTCTGTCTAGACCTTAGAATTTTATACATTTCAATCAGATCCCCTCTCATTCTTCTAAACTCTAGTGAATACAGGCCCAGTCAAACCAATCTCTCCTCATACAACAATCCTGCCATTCCCGGTATCAGTCTAGTGAACCTTTACTGCACTCCCTCTATCACAAGTCTCTCCTTTCTTAGGCAGGGAGACCAAAACTGCATGCAGTACTCCAGGTGTGGTCTCAACAAGGCCCTGTATAACTGCAGTAAGACATCCCTACTTCTGAACTCAAATCCTCTTGCAATGAAGGCCAACGTACCATTTGCCTTCCTAACTGCTTGCTGCGCCTGCCTGTTTACTTTCATTGACTGGTGTACAAGGACACCTAGATCCCTTTGTACATCCACATTTCCCAATAGATCACCATTTAAATAATACTCTGCCTTTCTGTTTTCCACACAGAAGTGTATAACTTCACATTTATCCATGTGATACTGCATCTGCCATGTGTTTGCCCACACACACAACTTGTCGAAATCACCCTGAAGCCTCCTTATGTCCTCCTCACAACCCTGCTCAGTTTTGTGTCGTCAGCAAACTTGGAAATATTGCATTTGGTTTCCTCATCCAAGCATTTAAAAAAAACCATTTATTCCCACACTCAGAATTGGTTGACGAAACTGGAAACAATCTAAAAAGTATATTACCCCCCCAATCGGATGTGCTTTAATTTTGCCCGTAGCCTCTTGTGTCGAACCTTATCAAAAGCCTTCTTGAAATCCAAATACACCACATCCACTGGTTCTCCCTTATCTCTTCTAGTAGTTACATCCTCAAAACTCCAATAGATGAGCTAAGCATGATTTCCCTATCATAAACCCATGCTGACTTTGTCTAATCCTGTTAATGCTTTCCAAGTGTTCTGTTACCATGTCTTTTATAATAGCATTTTCCCAACTACTGATGTTAGGCTAACTGGTCTGTAATTCTCTCCATCCTTTTTTAAATAGTGGTGTTACATTTGCCACCCTCCAATCTGTAGGAACCGCTCCAGAATCAACAGAATTTTGGAAGATAACCACCAATCACAGAATCACAGTACAGAAGAGGCCCTTCGGCCCATTCGGATCTGCACCGACATGTGAGAACCACCTGACCTACCTACCTAATCCCATTTACCAGCACTTGGCCCGTAGCCTTGAATGTTATGATGCGCCAAGTGCTCATCCAGGTACTTTTTAAAGGATGTGAGGCAACCCGCCTCCACCACCCTCCCAGGCAGTGCATTCCAGACCCTCACCACCCTCTGGGTAAAAAAGTTTTTCCTCACATCCCCCGTAAACCTCCTGCCCCTCACCTTGAACTTATGCCCCCTTGTGACTGACCCTTCAACTAAGGGGAATAGCTGTTCCCTATGCACCCTGTCCATGTCCCTCAATCTTGTACACCTCGATCAGGTCACCCCTCAGTCTTCTCTGCTCCAACGAAAACAACCCAAGTCTATCCAACCTCTCTTCATAACTTAAATGTTTCATCCCAGGCAACAACCTGGTGAATCTCCTCTACACCCCCTCCAGTGCAATCACATCCTTCCTATAATGTGGCGACTAGAACTGCACACAGTACTCCAGCTGTGGCCTCACCAAGGTTCTATACAACTCCAACATGACCTCCCTACTTTTGTAATCTATGCCTCGATTGATAAAGGCAAGTGTCCCATATGCCTTTTTCACCACCCCACTAACATGCCCCTCTGCCTTCAGAAATCTATGGACACACACCAAGGTCCCTTTGTTCCTCAGAACTTCCTAGTGCCATGCCATTCATTGAATACTTCCTTGTCAAATTACTCCTTCCAAAGTGTATCACCTCACACTCTTCAGGGTTAAATTCCATCTGCCACTTATCTGCCCATTTGACCATCCCGTCTATATCTTCCTGTAGCCCAAGACACTCAACCTCACTGTTAACCACCCGGCCAATCTTGGTGTCATCCAAAAACTTACGAATCCTACCCCCCACATAGTCATCTATGTCGTTTATATAAATGACAAATAATAGGGGACCCAGCACAGATCCCTGTGGTATGCCACTGGACACTGGCTTCCAGTCACTGAAGCATCCTTCTGTTATCATCCTCTGTCTCCTACAACTAAGCCAAGTTTGAATCCACCTCATCAAATTACCCTGACTCCCACATGCATTTGCCTTCTTTATGAGTCTCCCATGTGGGACCTTGTGAAAGGCTTTGCTGAAATCCATATAAACTACATCAACTACGCTACCCTCATCTACACACCTGGTCACCTCCTCAAAAAATTCAATCAAATTTGTTAGGCATGACCTTCCTCTGACAAAGCCATGCTGACTATCCCTGATCAAACCTTGCCTCTCCAAGTGGAGATAGATTCTCTCCTTCAGAAATTTCTCCACTAGTTTCCCTACCACTGACGTGAGACTCACTGGCCTGTCGTTCCTGGCTTATCTCTACAACCCTTCTTAAATAGCGGAACCACATTAGCTGTTCTTCAGTCCTCTGGCACCTCCCCCGTGGCCAGAGAGGAATTAAAAATTTGGGTCAGGGCCCCTGCAATCTCCTCCCTTGCCTCCCTCAGCAGTCTGGGACACAAATCATCTGGACCTGAATATTTGTCCACTTTTAAGCCTGCAAACACCTCCAATACCTTATATATATCAATTTGCTTAAGAACCTCACAGTCTCTCTCCCCGAGTTCGAAAACTTCATCCTCATTCTCTTGGATGAAGACGGATGTGAAGTATTCATTCAGCACTCTAGCAATGTCCTCTGGCTCCACCCATAGATTTCCCCCTTGGTCCCTTATGGGCCCTACTCTTTCCCTGGTCATCCTCTTCCCATTGATAAACTTCTAGAATATCTTGGGATTTTCCCTACTTTTACCAGCCAGAGCTTTCTCGTATCCCCTCTTTGCTCTCCTAATTGCTTTCTTAAGCTCCATCCTGCACTGTCTGTACTCCACAAATGCCTCTGCTGATTTGCTTTCCTTGTACCTGCTAAAAACCTCTTTTCCTTCTCATCGTAACCTGAATATCTCTGGTCATCCATGGTTCTCTGGGCTTGTTACTCCTTCCTATCACCCTAGAGGGAACATGTTGAGCCTGTACCCTCCCCATTTTCTTTTTGAACACCCCCCACTGTTCCTCTAGATTGCCCCACAAGTAACTGTTCCCAGTCTACCCTGGCCAGATCCTGCCTTATTTTACTCAAATCCACTCTCCCCAATCCAAAACATTTTTTTGCAACTTGTTGAGTTCTTAGTCCATAACAAACTTAAACTGATCCATGTTGTGGTCGCCATCACTAAAATGCTCCGCCACCACCACCTCAGCCACCTGTCCGGCTTCATTCCCCAGAATTAGGTCCAGCGATGACCGTCCCTTGTTGGACTCTCTACATATTGACCTAAAAAGTTCTCCTGTGCACAGTTCAAGAAATCCACTCCATCCAAGCCAATGCATCCAATATTTCCAGGGCCACTTCCTTTAGTACTCTGGGATGTAGATTATCAGGCCCTGGGGAGTTTTCAGCCTTTAACCCCATTAATTTCTCTCATTTTTTTTTACCAACACTGATTTTCTCCAATTCGTCCCTCTCACTAGACCCTTGGTTCCCCAACATTTCTGGGAAATTATTTGTGTCTCATTTTGTGCATACAGAACCAAAATACATATTCAATTCTTCTACCATTTTGCTTCCCGTTATAATTTCCCGTTTCTGACTGTAAGGGACCTACATTTGTCTATGCTGTTCTTTTTTTCTCTTCACATATTTAGAGAGGCTTTTACAGTCAGTTTTTATGTTCCTGGCAAGTTTACACTCAAACTCCGTTTTCCCCTTCTTGATCAATCCTTTTGCCTACTTTTGCTGAATTCTAAACTGCTCCCAATCCTCAGGCTTGCTGCTTTTTCGGGCAATTTTATATGTCTCCTCTTTGGATCTAATATCCTTAATTTTGTAAGCCGTGGTTGAGCCACCTTTCCAGTTTTATTTTTGTTCCAGAGAATGAATAATTGTTGTAATTCATGCATACACTCCTTAAATATTAGCCATTGCCTATCCACTGTCAACCGTCTTAGTAAGGTTCCCCAATCCATCATTGCCAACTCGTGCCTCACACCCTCGTAGTTCCCTTTATTTAGATTCAGGAACCTAGTTTTGGATTCAGCTTCTTCCCCCTCCATCCTGATGGATAATTCTATATGGTTGATCCCTCCCAAGGGACTCTGCACAATGAGATTGTTACTTAATCCTTCCTCATTGCACAATACCCAGTCTAGGATAGCTCACTTCTAGTTGGTTCCTCAACATATTGATCTAAAAAAACCACACTACACACTCCAGGAAATCCTCCTCCACAGTATTATTGCTAGTTTGGTTTGTCCAATTTGTATGTAGATTAAAGTCACCCATGATTACAGTTGTACCCTTATTGCATGCTCTCTAATTTCCTGCTTACTGCCTTCCCTTCCATCTCCGTTATTGTTTGGGGGCCTATAGACAACCCCCACTAACATTTTCTGTCTCTGGGTGTTCTTAACTCCACCCAAACAGATTCCACATCATGATTTTCCGAGCCAATATCCTTCCTCACTATTGCATTGATTTCCTCCTTTACTAACAATGCTACCCCACCTGCTCTCCCTATTTGTCTGTCCTTCCTAAATATTGAATACCTCAGGATGTTCAGTTCCCATCCTTGGTCACTCTGTAGCCATGTCTCCGTAATTGCAACTCTATCATAACCGTTAATATCTATTTGTGTTGTTAATTCATCCACCTTATCATGAACGCTCCGCACATTAAGATACAACGAATGCCTTTAGATTTGTCTTTTTAACCTTGTTAGTCACCTTAACTTTATTTTACACTGTGACCCCATTTGTTTC
The DNA here is from genome assembly GCA_026770705.1 of Isurus oxyrinchus. NCBI lineage: Eukaryota > Metazoa > Chordata > Chondrichthyes > Lamniformes > Lamnidae > Isurus > Isurus oxyrinchus. Next base: position 163,228,013 of record JANJGN010000011.1, on the reverse strand, counting down.
TCACCCTTGTTTTTTCTGCCTTCCACTTTTGCTTCTCTCTATCCTTGTTTCCACTTCCTGTCTCCCTGCTCAGGTCCCCATCCCCCTGCCATTCTAGTTTAAACCCTCCCTGACTGCACTAGCAAACACCACCACTCCCTCTCCCTCCCCACTGAGGACATTGCTCCCAGCCCTGCCCCGATACAACCTGTCCTGTTTGGACTGGTCCCACCTTCCCCAGAACTGGTCCCAATGTCCCAGGAATCTGAGTCCCTCCCACTACACCATTTCTTCAGCCACGTATTCATCTAACATATCCTGTTATTTCTACTCTCGCTAGCACGTCGCACTGCTAGTAATCCTGAGATTACTACCTTTGAGGTCCTACTTTTTAATTGACATCCTAACTCCCTTTCTTCAGCTTGTAGGACCTCATCTCTTTTTTTAAACCTATGTCATTAGTACCAATATGTACCATAACCATTGGCTGTTCACCCTCCCTCTTTAGAATGCCCTGCAGCCTCTCCGAGATATCCTTGACCCAGGGAGGCAACTTACCATCCTGGAGTCTCTTCTGCGGCCGCAGAAACACCTGTGTGTTCCCCTTACTATTGAATCCCCCTATCACTATAGCCCTGCCACACTTCCTCCTCCCCTCTTGTGTAGCAGAACCACCCGTGGTGCCATGGACTTGGCTCCTGCTGCTTTCCCCAAGAAGTCATCTCCCCCAACAGTATCCAAAACGGTATATCTGTTCAAGAGGAGGACAGCCACGGGGGATCCTGCACCACCTGCCTTACTCTTCTCTGCCTGGTGGTCACCCCTTTCTGCCTGTTCAATCTTCACCTGTGGTGTGACCACCTCACTGAATGTGCTGTCGACAACAGCCTCAGCATCGCAGATGCTCCACAGTGAATCCCCCACAGCTCCATCTCCGAAACGCGGTTGGCCAGCAGCTGCAGCTTCCTGCCCACACTTCCTAACCACATGGTCACTAGGGACACTGGAAGTGTCCATGACTTCCAACAAGAAGGAGCATATCATGGGTGCGAGCTCTGCTGCCATGACTTCCCTTTCGATTAAGCTTGTTAATTAGTTTTGATCAGTTGGTTGCCTACAGTCCAAGTTCCACAAGTTTGACCAGGCCTAACAGTTGAGCAAATATTTTCCTGTCCCGTGTAGAGATTTAATGAGCATCATGATAAAACACAACCCTGACTTATTACTCACTCAATTTGCATTTCACCTCACATTGTATTTTCCCTTCTCAAAAGCTCTTTGGTTCCAGTACAAATTTCTTACTAGTCTCAGATCTTTCATGTTCATTCCTATGTTCTTCAGATATTCATTATTCAATCATTTTTTCCTGATTCACATGATCAAATGCTTTTTTGCAGTCTATAAAACATATGTACACTTCTTTATCACACAATATCTTTCTCACAGTATTGCAAGGGCAATTAGGGACAGATAATAAATGCTGGCCTAGCCAGTGATACCCACATCCAACAAATAGATTTTTAAAAGTGCTGAGAGGTGGAAGGAAAAGCAAAATAATTAAAAGATCATGATAAGCTGGTGGGACTGTTTTCACCTGGTTCCATTTTTATCTATCTAATAATGTCCAGAGTCACTTGCAATGGCTTCTCTTCCTGCTTCTGCACCATTGCCTCTGGTGTCCCCCAAAGATCTATCCTTAGTCCCCTGCTCCTCTCACCTACACACTGCCCCTCAGCAACATCATTTGAAAGCAGTGTTAATTTTCACATGTACACCAACAACACCCAGCTCTACCTCACCACCACCTCCTCCACTGTTGCTAATTTATCAGACTGTTCATTTGACATCCTGTACTAGATCAGCAGAAATTTTCTCCAAATAAGTATTGGGAAGACTAAAGCCATTGTTTTTAGTCCTTGCTCCAAACTCTGTTCCTTGCTATCAACTCCATCTCTCTCACTGGCAACAGCCTGAGACTAAACCAGTGTGTTTGCAACCTTGATGTTAGATTGCCCTCGAGATGAGCTTCCGTCCACATATCTGCGATACTATCACTTAAGACCATCCATTTCCAACTCTGTAACATTGCCGACTTCAGCCCTGCCTCAGCTCATCCACTGCTGAAACATTCATTTGTGCCTTTGTGACTCCAGATCTAACTATTCCAATGCACCCCTGGCTAGTCTCCCACATTCTACCCTCTACAAACGTGAGGTCATCCCAACTCTGCTGTTCATGTTTTAACTTGTACCAAGTCCCATTTACCTATCACCCCTGTGCTTGCTGACCTACATTTGTTCCCAATGAAGCAAAATCTTAATGTTTAAATTCTCATGCTTGTCATCAAAGGCCTCCAGTCTTGCCTCTCCCTATCACTGTAATATCCTCCAGCCCCATAACTCTCTGAGATAACTGCGCTAATCTAATTCTGGCCTCTTGAGCATCCCCAATTTTAATAGCTCCACCACTTCCTAGCATGCCTTTAGTTAACTGAGCCGTAAGCTCCAGAATCCCATCCAGAAACCTCTCCCATCTCTCTCCTGCACTTTCCTCCTTTAAAATCTACCTTTCTCAGCAAGCATTTGGTCATCTGACCTAATATCTCCATGACTCAGTGTCACATCTTGTTTTCTAATGCTCCTGTTAAAGGCACTATATAAATACGTTGTTGTTGTGCTGCCTGGCTAAAATTAAGTCAGCTAACAGCAGAAAGGACAACGAGAGGCAGCTGTGTTCCCAAAGCAACCAAGGATTGTTAGCTACCCAAATCAATTTGAATGTATTCTGTTTGGAGACCTGTTCAGTTGTGTTACAGTATCTGCATTGGTGAAGTCCCATAGTCAAAATAAGAGACTGAGTCAGAATATTGAAAGCTGGGTAAACAGGCACATTGTGTATATGGCATATCTTTACTTTAATTCAATAAAGTAATTAAACCAATGGCTGATTAAGTGAAATTCAGTAGTTTTGAATTGAAATAAAAAGTATATAAGGGAATGGACAAGGAGACTGGGCTTGAGAGAGAATTCAGGGTACACCCAGAGGTCATGCCAGGGGCTCAGTCAGAGGGTGGGGGTACATAAAATAGCAGCTTCTACCAAGAAATAAATGGAGTTATATAATATAATTTTATCTTGAAAACCATTGCTCAGATATTTTAATCTATCAAGCTACACTTGTCCTGAATAAAGTATAAGCATTGCCACCAATACAACTGTCAAATCATTAGATATCAGGATTTATCACAACCTAACACTCTATTAATTACAATCTGTTAATGATTTGATGAAGAGGCTGGCGATATCGTAGCCAAATGTACTGATGATACAAAGGTAAGTAGGAAAGCAAGTTGTGAGAAGCATAGTCTGCAAAGGGATATGGATAGGTTAAGTGGGGGCAGGGGGGACTGGTAGATGGGGTATAATGTGGAAAAATGTGAGGTTGTTCACTTTAGCAGCAGGATTAGAAAAGCAGAATATTATTTTTGTGGAGAGAAGGTGCAAAATGTTGCAGTACCCCATCCCCAAACTGCAGCTACCTACCAAACAAATAAGAAAAAAATCCATCAGATACCTGCATTTGAGCACAATGGTTAGGACTCTTTCTCAGGTACCTCAGATATATGACTCTCTGTGGCTTGTCTCATCTTCTCAGTATCAAGTTGGTTTCTAAACCCAGGCAGCATTATGACACAATTTGTGCCAAATATCAGCCCCTTCCTACCTGCTGCTGTTTCTTCATCCTTCAAGCTTAAAACCTCAAAAATGGCAGCATTGTTCAGCATCCCACATTTCCCATTCACCTATCATAATTCTATTTCAATGTGCACCGTCTCTGAATTAGTGGTCATTGTGGTTGCTATCATGACAACTCCAGGAACCTCATTCAGTGATGAACGCAGTGTTGTAGCCTAAAGGATATTGGTGAACCAGATGTGTTTTTACAGCAATCAACAATGGTTTCATGGTCATCATTAGACTTTAATTCCAGATTTTTATCGAACTCAAATTTCACCATCTGCCTTGGCGGGATTCGAATGCAGGTCATTACCTTGGGTCTCTGGATTACAGCGACAATACCACTGCGCCATAAACTGGACCAAAGTTAGAGCACCAGGTTCTGACTAGTCCTTCACCAGACTGGCTCCCACTCAACATTTCGTGGAGGTGGTAACTTTGGAACAGAGCTTACAACAGCAGGAGGCCAGTAAAAGCAGTGGCACAAAATCTGATTCACCACAGACATCCACTTGTTCATTGCATACAGGGCAAGTGGCATTTATTTTTTCTCTCTCCACACAAGCAATGCAAACAGTTTGTGTAAAAACAGCAAAAGCTTTTTCCCCCCCAAGCATAGCTTTGATTCCAGGCAGACTGGTTAAAACAGATTACTGGGTACATGTCCCATACAACAATCCCTCCATGGCCTGTTCTTCATCCATTTCTCATGACAGTACAGACATTAGATAATAATATGTAAAATAGATATTATTCACTAATCCTAGCTAACCTCACTAAAAATAGAATCATGGAATGGTTACAGCACAGCAGGTCATTCAGCTGCCAAGTCAGCGCCAGCCCGCTGCATGAGCGATCCGGCTAGTTTCACTCACTCACTATCTCCGTAGCCCGGCAATTTTATTTCCCTTTGAGTACTTATCCAATTCTCTTTTTAAAAGCCACGATTGACTCGGCCTCTACTGTACTCTCTGACGGTGCATTCCAGATCCATTTGTTGTGTAAAAAGGCTTTTCTTTCTGTTGCCTTTGGTTCTTTTGCCAATCAGTTAAGGGGAGTTTGCCAATGATGAGTTCATACTAGTGTGTGAAAACATGAACATGATCATGAATACAACAGCTGAAAGCCCTTTCAGCGATGGACTTTGTGAAAGGAATCATGGGGTAATTGATGAAATGTGGGATACAATTTTAATTTATTAATCAGATTTCAAGTTGAGAACTACCCTGGCATGGGCAATTCATGCAAAGTGTTCACTTCAGATGGTTGGAGGATATAGTCCGTATCAGTTAGTCTGTGGGTGAAATCCCAAAATACCTGTGCTGTGCGATGTTCCTTCTGCTTTAGAAGCTATTATAAGTTCCTTTTTCCCCTGCACATTTGAATGTTTTACATGCAGGGAGACAAGGTTTCATCAAGGCTGAGGTCTCTGAGAAAGCTCACAGATCACTGAGGTATCGAATAAGACCATCTGAGACAGATTTCAATCCAGGAGATTATGTTTGCCGTAAAAGAGGATCATAGGGAATGGAAAAGCCTGGTAAGGTAATCAGGTCATGATGGTAAGATAGTACACAACAATCAAACTATTAAAAATTAATTCCTCACACTTAATCAAATTAGTTACAAAATCCCAGACTCTGATTAGACATCTTGTGCCTCAAATTCTAATGTGTTTTGTCATGAAGGTTGTGCAAAATAGAATGCGATTGATTGAGGGCTGGCTGGACAGTGGTAATGTGAGTAACCATTACACACATGACAGAACTATCACATCGATAAAAGCAAAATACTGCGGATGCTGGAAATCTGGAACTAAAACAAAAATAGCTGGAAAAACTCAGCAGGTCTGACAGCAGCTGCGGAGAGAAACATGGTTAACGTTTTAAGTCTGGATGACTCTTCATCAGAACTCTTCATCCGGACTTGAAACGTTAACCGTGTTCCTCTCCGCAAATGCTGTCAGGCCTGCTGAGTTTTTCCAGCTATTTTTGCTTTTGTTTCAAACTATCATACCCACAGGCTAACTGTCTAGAATGGGCACATGGGTGATATATGTTCCAGGGCAGTTCAGTCAATGGAGGGAATTGACAATTGTGGGGCGTTCAGGAAAAGTTACTGGTAAGTTCAAGTTGTTTGAAGGTTCAGGATGACATGATGATCACCAAGAAGTGAGGTCCATGCACTGGAGAATGGAAAGCTTAGTGCTGATATTGATCTGGAAGTGACTTTTAAAAACTATTTCATGGGATGTGAGCGTTGCTAGCAAGGCCAGCATTTGTTGTCCAGCCCTAAGTGGCCTTGAATACACACATACTTGCCTTTCAACTTCAGCCTCTGGATTCTCAAGCTCCATAAAATTGTCTTTTATCTGCAGGAATGTGAAACCAAGTCTGAACAAAAAAACAAATAAAATCACTAAACATCCATCACAAGAGTAATTTAACCATCTTGTACACCATATCAATCCATCATGGGACAGTAATGCTCTGATTATAGTTCTGGACTGGCAAGTTGCAAATTCAGAATCACATTTAATATATTTAATAATCCATGGACCCTCAGAAGATAAAGCAACCATAAAGTTGATGAATTGTAAAAGGACAATTTGTTTACTTATGCACTTCAGGAAGGGAACCTGCTGCCCTTAACCAGCCTGACCTACACCTGACCCCAGTACAACACCAAATGAGGTGGAATCTTCCACTCCCGCCACTAGCGGGAACCATGGAGAGTGAGAACACTTCATTTGGCGCGAGTCAAAGTCAGTTTCTCAACAGCAGGAAATGTTTGGAATTTTGTTCTCTCAACTTTCAAGGTGGATTAAAGGTGAGTCAAGTAATGTCAGGAATACCACTTGCATCATTAACATCTCATGAATGCTCTTTAAAAAGCCAACACACAGGAACCACATTCCCCTCCAAACCAAGTTCCTCACTGGTGGGCAATTAGAACATTCTGTTTAAAAGCTGTATATAAGTGAGTGCACCTGGCAACTTTCACTTCATCCACTACTTTGAGGTCAATAGACACTGCTTTTGTCGTCCTTTTAAAGTATCAGTGCTATGTATCAGGTGCCTATAGCACAAGCTACGCCATGGCTGGGCATGGGAGGCTCAATCTGCGGGGTGGAGTGAGATGGAGACAGGACTGAGGCAGGTGGAGGAGGAAGGAGGGGGGAGAGACGGAGGTAGGACTAGGGAGTGGGAAGGACTGTGGGGGGTGGGGAGGTGGGGGGGAAGGATGAAAGACTGACCTGGGGTGTTTAGGGGACTGTCCAGGGAAGGTTGAAAGACTGAAACAAAAATAGCTGGAAAAACTCAGCAGGTCTGACAGCATCTGAAACTTAATGTTTCGAGTCCGTGTGACTCTTCAACAGAACCAAGGAAATAGAGAAATTAGATGAAATATAAGCTGGTTGAGGGGGGGTGGGACAGGTAGAGCTGGATAGAGGGTCAGTGATAGGTGGAGGCAAAGAAGAGACTGCCAAAGATGTCACAGACAAAAGGACAAAGGGGTGTTGAAGGTGGTGATATTAGTTATAGAACGTGCTCATGGTGACATTAAGGGTAGAAAGCAGGACAAGCTAGTGGCAGTTGGCCCTAGTGGGGGTGGGGTGGGGTGAAGGTACAGATAGCCCTAGTGGGGGTGGGGTGGGGGGAAGGTACAGATAGCCCTAGTGGGGGTGGGGTGGGGGGAAGGTACAGATAGCCCTAGTGGGGGTGGGGTGAAGGTACAGATAGCCCGAGTGGGGGGAAGGTACAGATAGCCCTAGTGGGGGTGGGGTGGGGGTGAAGGTACAGATAGCCCTAGTGGGGGTGGGGTGGGGTGAAGGTACAGATAGCCCTAGTGGGGGTGGGGTGGGGGGAAGGTACAGATAGCCCTAGTGGGGGTGGGGTGGGGGCAAGGTACAGATAGCCCTAGTGGGGGTGGGGGGAAGGGATCGAAATAGGCTAAAAGGTAGAGATAAAACAATGGATGGAAATACATTTAAAAATAATGGAAACAGGTGGGAAAAGAAAAATATATTAAAAAGGTTGAAAGACTAACTGGGGCCTGTTTAAGAGACGGTCCAAAGAATGAAGCCACACTGTCTGGAACATGTTAGAAGGCTCTGCATGGCATGCACGTCTTGGTCCTGGTCTTGAGCGGAGGAACACCTCTCTGGTCAGTGATGGGCATGTACAGAATTTTGTTTAGGGAGTGGTCTGTCACCTACAGCATTTTGTACTGAGAGTTCGATGCATGGTACTGGGACACAGAGGGCACAAGTCACATTCAGGAAAAGTATTTGCATCCAGTATGGTGGTAACTCCAATGTCGTGCAGGGGTACTGGATGGTCTCATGGGTGAGGAGGTCTCTAAAAATAAGGGTGCAGAGGCCTTGAAGAGCAGGAGTCAGATTAATAAGGAGCATGTGGACATCAACATTTAAGGGAATGGTGGGGGTGGGGGGGCGGTGGAGATCAGGAATATTTACAGAAATGATAATGGGGTTAGAGTAACGGGGAACCTGGATGGTCACAGGAGCAGTGGAATTAGGAGGCGGTGACTGTGGCGGAGGATGGGAGGGACTTGGTGGGTGATAGGGGAAGGTTGGGAGGTGCTGAATGCAATCTCAAATTTCAGAAGAGCCAACTTCATCTCGACTCAGTAATGACACCGTTGGAAAAGGAAGATTGAAAAAAATGATATGGGAAGGGTCACAAAGCAATTGGGAGGAGTTAGTACTGCTCTTTTAGGCTGAGTGATGGATCACCCTATTTAATTATTTGCTCAAGCCATGGAGAAGCAGGTTCAGTTCAGTCCTGTTCTCCAGTTCAAATGTCCAATGAAGGAGCATTGCTCCCTGACTAACGGGGGACATTCCTGCGAGGATCCATTAAGCTTTGGAGCTAGATTTGAATTGGTGCAATTGACTATTTGTTCCTGACAGAAGCATGGAAAAAAAATGGAGGTTAAATCAATGAAGGGGACAGCTGCCGGACAGCAGCTAGATACACACTCCAAACCTTACTAATCGCAGTTAAATGGTCATGACTGACCAGGCTTAACGTCTTCCCATTATGCCAAGGATTTGGGACTGAATTTTCTGTGCCCCCGCTGAAATCAGCAGGCTGCCATATTTAAATGAACAATCATAGGTCAATTATCAAGCCAATTGACCCTGATACCACACTGCCCACGCCATAAAACGTTTGGCATTGGCAGCAAGGCGAGTGGGAAGCCTGATTTTTTTCACTGAAATGCTTAAAGGGCGGGTGCGCTCCTCGAGGGCTGTTCCTACCTGCTCCCTCCCTTAAACCCATCCCCTTTCTCCTCCCAACCACTGTCCCTCTCCCTAGATTACTCAAACACTCCTAGCCCAAAACCCCCAATACACCTGCTCCAGGGATCCATGGGCCTTGGTTGTTTTCATCTTCTGCAGTACCCAGTAGTGGCCACTGACGCCTTCCTGGTGTTGCTGGGATTGATGGAGCTGCCGGCTATTAGGATTGGCTGGCAGCTCCAGAGGGCGGGACTTCCTCCCCAAGGAGGGGTTGGAGTCCAACTCGGCTCTCATTAATACACACTGCAAGGCTTTATAGCTTTATGTATGAAGAGGAGATCAGCCACCTGTGGTCCTCCAGGATGTGCTTCACCTGCAAAGGGTGGTCTGGGGATGCCATGTCTAGGGGATGCCAGGCCAAGGGCTTGGCACTCTCCTCTTGGCTTGGAGATGGAGCGAAACCAGTCAAGGAAAAGTTTAATTAAGTTCACAAATGTATTTGTTGACAGATTCAAAGAGATGCGGAGAATGCAGACAACAGGCAACCCTGCCTTGTTTTTAGCTCTAACACGAATGAAGAGAAGGGCCCATTACCAATTGGTACAGGTCCAGGATGTGCAGCAGCATGAGCTGCAAGAGGGAGCCAGCCCCAAGATGCTCCTGAAGAGCGGCAAATGCAACAAAGACCAGTGACCCAGCCTTGGGCGTATCTAAGACTCTGTTTATATATGGGTCAGAATATTGCGTCTGGTGGGTGGGAACGTGCCAGACGTGAAATAGCACGAGATGACTTTGGGCAAGCATCCCAACATCATTGCGTACTCGTGCGAAATTTCACTCGGCAGCTAAGGTGCCCACCTACAATTAACGGCCAATCAAGTCCATTAATAATGCAATTAACAGTGATTTTTAAAGTTGACAGACAGGACATTCTCCTAAGTGGCATTCACATTTTCACACAAACCTCAATCCAGAACAGGATGAAATCTCTTTGGGGGAGACCAGAACCAGGGTCACAGTCTGAGGATATGGGGTAGACCATTTAGGACTGAGATGAGGAGAAATTTCTTCACCCAGAGAGTGGTGAGCCTGTGGAATTCGTTACCACAGAAAGTAGCTGAGGCCAAAACGTTGCATGTTTTCAAGAAGGAGTTAGATATAGCTCTTGGGGCGAAAGGGATCAAAGGGTATGAGGAGAAAGCGGGAGCAGGCTATTGAGTTGGATGATCAGCCATGTTCATAATGAATGGCGGAGCAGGCTCGAAGGGCCGAATGGCCTCCTCCTGCTCCTAGTTTCTATGTAGCAAAATAAAGAGATATCTGAATTGGTTTTTTTTTGAGGTAGGCTTTCAGGTGCTTGATTGCGCTGCTCGGACATATTTTGCAGCATTTTTGTCGTTCCCTTTATTCTGTGGAGGTCTGCAGCTCCTGGGGCAGCTATCTGCCTTCAGGGAGCTCACTAGAAGCTCTCGCCCACACTCAGTTAGGTCAGCACCTGCCCCCACTCTGGCAGCACTGAACATTGCTCAGCATGTGTTTCACATGGGCTGGCCGTGAATTGGCCAGTCAGTGTGAAATTGTGTCCAGGGGCCCATTTCCTGTCCACTTCCGGGCCCGCTGATCACACGCACCTCACTAACAAAAAATTCAGGCCATGGAGATGAGCAAAAGGCAATGCCACAGGCACCTTCAATTGTCCAGGGATGTGCCATTTCCTGCATGAAGAACTGATGCTGCAAGGACTGGGAGGGCATCCCATTCTGGTGGCTTTGAAGGTAACCACCGCCCTGAATCTTTTTGCCAGTTGGTTCTTCGAGGGCTCCATTGGGGACCTTTTGTGGCATCTCCCAACCAGCGAGAGACAAATGCATAAGGGAGGTGACAGATGCCCTTTTCACTACAGCCCACCAGTACGTTCAGTTCTGCATGGATGCTGAAAGCCAGGCTGCCAGAGCTGTGGGATTTGAAGAACTATCTGGTTTCCCACCATTCCAGGGCACTATCGACTGCAGAGTAACCCGACAACTGCTTGAGATTCATCAATTGAAAAGGATTTCACTCTCTGAGCATACAACTAATTTGTGATCACAGATGGAAAATCCTGGATGTTTGTGCTATGTACCCAGGGAGCTTTCTCAATTCTTGCATCTTGATGTCCTCACAAGCACCACAGATTTTTGAGAGACCTCTGTGATTACAGGATTGACTTCTCCAGGACAAGGGATACCCCCAGAAGGTGAGACTCGTAACACCTGTTCACCACCCACATAGAAAGATACAATGCTGCACATTCCACCACCAGAACCTTGACAGACCAGATGATAAGTGTGTTTCCAATGTTTGGACAGCTTAGCCAGAGCTTTCCAACACACCACAATGTGTCCAGAATCATCATCGTCGTCCACTGCGCCTGCATGACCTAACATTACAAAAGGGGCATGTGTTGCCCAAGGGAGACCAGGAGGAGTGAGAAGTCTCATCTGACCAGGAGGATAACCAAGGGGATGGAACTGACTCGGGCCAGGGTATAGACTAGCGACATGAAGAGGGCATCACAAGTGTACGACATGGCAGACATTCCTGTGACAAACATTGTTACAAGATTCCAGGAGGAGTGGAGTGCAGACACATTCTCTCAATTATTTGATTCTCTCACCTTTTGCTTCCTGAAGACCTCAGCACCTTTTCTTCCCCAGATAATTTCTCTTAAGTTCAATGTTTTCTTAATGATTAGGGAAGTATCAGTACTCACCACCTACCCTGATGATGGGTTCATCCTTGGAAGGCTTTAAACCACTGTTAAGTGATTAGCCTTGGCAACATGTAGCTGCTGTAGGACCTGAACAGCACTCCCTCCTTGAATGACTTTAGGCAAAATAAGGGCTCATGGAGTTGGGAGTAATATATTAGCATGGACAGAGGACAGGTTAACAGATAGAAAACAGAGTGGGCACAAATGGGGCTTTTACAAGCTGACAGGCAGTGACTAGTGGAGTGCCGCAAAGATTAGTGCTGGGGCCTCTACTATTTACAATCTATATTAATGACTTAGATGAGGAGAGAGAGAGAGAGAGTACTGTATGTAAGTTTGCTGATGATACCAAGTTAGGCAGGAAGGTAAGCAGTGGGGAGCACAGTCTGCAGAGAGGTACAGACAGGTTAGTTAAGTAGGCAACAAGATGACTGATGGGAGTACAATATAGGGAAATGAGAAGTTATTCACTTTGGTTGTAAGAGTAAAACAACATTTTTTTTTAAAAAGGTAAGAAACTTACAAGTGTTGATGTTCAAGGAGACTTGGGTGCGCTGGTACAAGGAACAGAGGAAGTTCGCATGCAAGTGCAGCAAGCTATTAGGAAGGCAAATGGCATGTTGGCCTTTACTGAAAGGGGATTGGAGTGAAAGAACAAAGAAGACTTGCTACAGTTGTACAGGGTTTTGGTGAGATCGCATCAGGAGTAGTGTGCGCAGTTTTGGTCTCTGCATTTAAAGGATAATTGCATTGGAGGTGGTACAGCAAAGGTTCACCGAGTTGGTGGTTGGGATGAGGAGGGTGACCTATGATGAGGCTGAGTCAGCTGGGCTTATTCTCTGGAGTTTAGAGTGAAAGGTGATCTCATTGAAAGCTACAAAACTCTGAAGGGGTTTGATAGGATAGATGCTGCAGGATTGTTTCCATTGGTCAGGGAATCTAAAACACGGCACAGTCTCCGGATAAAGAGCCCATCATTTAGGACTGAGATGAGAACTTTCTTCACTCAAAGGGTTGTGAATCTTTGAAATTCTCTATCCCAGAGGGTAGTGGATGCTCCATCGATGAATACATTTAAGGCTGAGAGAGAGACAGATTTTTGGTCTCTTGGGGAATTAAGGGATATGTGGAGTGGGCGGGAAAATGGAGTTGAAGTCCAAGATCAATCACGATCGTACTGAATGGTGAAGCAGGCTCGATGGGCTGTGTGGTCTGCTCCTGCTCCTATTTCTTATGTTATGAAACTAATATAGTTTCAATCAGAAGGTTGCTATTGGAGTTACTTTGGAGAAGAATTGCTGAAACCAAGGGCTGTATAAAATGCAGCATTTCGGTGGGTGGGAGTTGGACCTGGAAGCTGGTGGCTAGCCAATTCTCACCATCATTGCCCGCGATATAATGCCAATTACTGGCTGCTGGGTAGATTTCCAGCCTGTGACGTTGCTGGAGTGTTGTCTTTCCGCCCTATCAGAGATGGAGGGCGGGGAGTCCAGCATCTAAATTTGCAGGCCATGACCCAGAAGGAGGTCACGGCCATGAATTTAAAAGGGCATCTGGCATGGCCCAGTGTCAGGTGTAGTTGTGATTTTACTGGCGTTGGAATGAAGCAGGAGTTTTTGAACTTTTGAAAGATTTACAGACATTGGCTCATGTAAGTTTTCATTAAGTTGAATAAGTTTCAAAATTCCACAGAGGATCAGTATTAAGGGTTTTTGGCAGGGAACACACAAAGCATGCATTGTAAGTATGAACCCAATGGGAAAGATGTGAACATGGAGCAGCTGAATCATTATAACATATTTCTTCCTGCATAGAGGGCTGACAGAAGGAAGTGAGGGGAGAGGGAGGGAAGAAGATGCCAAACCACCCCATGTTTTGATGATGACTCCCTCCAAGCTCCCCTCCAGACTGTGAGTACCAGGTGTGAGGTTTTGGCGCTAGTGGACAGGAGGAGAAGATCTCCTGCAATCAACAGAAGTGGCCGCAGAGGTCAGCAGTGTGGGTGTGGTGCCTTGAAGCTGGAGGTAATGCTGGAAGAGGCTGAATGACCTTTTGAGATGTGTCCATCAGTGTACACAGAAGGTAAAGGGAATGCTCAATAGGGTCATGCCTTAGAAGCAGCTCAGACGTCTGTGGCAACATTATGCACAAATGACCCTGTCATTAGCCCTGATGCCTATGTGGAGGTGGTGTTGTGTCAGGGCTGTTTGGTGGGTCAGAGGTACGGGGCGGGGGGGTCTGCCAATCATTGTGCAGACGATGCATTCCTCACAGCTCATGGCAGTGTGAAGAAATGAAAATTATCGCACTGTCACACCTCCTTGTAAGGTGCCAGCAAGAGGAACAGGACTGCAGACGGCGTACTCGAACTGGCAATCCTCACCACCCCCCCCAACCTGAGGAGATTCCACAGGGGACATCAAACAAATGGAGCTGGTCAATTGGCAGAAGCAAAATTGAAAGTAGAATCTGGGTGGTGAAATTACAAGAGGCATTATCCAAAGTTGGAACAGAAATGGGGAGAGAGCTAAGGGGAGGCTGTATGATGCCTGGCACGCTCTTATGAATTGAATATTGTTCTGGGTGTTCCAAGGCTTGAATGCTTTGTGGTGGAAACCACGTGACAATGTGATAAGTGCTTCAATGGTTGCAAGGAGTCACACCTCATTATCAATATAATACGAACATGTTCACATGAACAAGGAGCAGGAGTTGGCCATTCAGCCCCTCGATCCTGCTCCACCATTTCATAAGATCATGGCTGATCTGATGCTAATAATGTTAATGAAGTTGAGCCTTGTGTCCTCACACACCCCATGAAGGTTGTAAAAGGCCATTAACGCCCTTTATTCTGTCTCCTGCACAGGTGAACCATTGACTGATGTGACTGCTGGCCCTGAGAGTGATTGAAGCCATGCTAGCTTCCAAGGAGGAAGAGGAAGTCTCACACCCTCTCCCATTGCCAGGCACCAGTGCAGATACTGGCACCTCAGCAGGGAATAGTTCAGCAGAAAGAGGGCCAGCACAGTCTGGTGAAGGTACTTCACATTTGCACATGCAGCTGCTAGAGTGTGGTGGAACAGGCCTCGGGCAGTCAGAGGAGTGTTTGAGGTGATCCAAAGATCAAGTCCAAGTCAGATGATAAGCCTTTGGAGTCATCCAGAAGGTGGCAGCCGCTAGATATCCAGCACAAGGTGCATGGAGATTTGGCAGAGATACCAGAGAGGTTGCGTGCTCTGGCACAGACTATGGAAGTCTCCATCCAGGCCATATGCACTGCGATTGGCCACTCTGAGCGCCAAGCTTCCTCTATGGGCAGACTGGTGACTGTTCTGGAGGGGCAAACCCACAAGATTGTAGCAGCAATCGTGGGCATGGCCTCCCTTGCTCTGAGCTTGGGCCCTTGGAATAAATGATAACATTCTATTAGCTTTCCTCATTACTTGCTGTACCTACAGACTGACCTTTTGTAATTGATGCACTAGGACACCTGGATCCCTCTGCATCTCAGAGCTCTGCAATCTCTCACCATTCAGGTAATATGCTTCATTTTATTCTTCCTGCCAAAATGGACAGTTTCACATTTTCCCACATTATACTCACCTAACCTGTCTATATCCCCTTATAGCCTCTTCATGCCCTCTTCACAACTTACTTTCCTATCTTTGTATCATCAGCAAACTTAGCAACCATACCTTCAGTCCTTTCATCCAAGTCAAAGGCTCAATAACTTCCATCGCCAATGTCTACAATGCATCCTTGGCATCGCATGGAAAGGCAAAGTCATCGATGATTCAGTCCTTTCTAGGGCAACTGTCCAAGTATGCTTGTGCTAATCAAGCAGAGAAGGCTTTGCTGGCTTGGGCATGTTCCCAGGAAGGAAGATGGCCACATCCCAAGGATATGCTGTATGGAGAGGTGGCCTATGCCAAGAGACCAGGAGGGCAGCCAAAGCCTCAACATCAATCACGACAAGTAGGGAACTATAGCTAACGAATGGTGCAAATGGTGACACCAGCTGTGGGCAGGGGCTCACCACCACGATTACATGTGGTTTCAGAAGCTCCAAAGCCAATGCCAGTCTTGCTAACAAGGCATCAGCAAATAACACCCCGCACCACCGCCAAGGCACAACTTCATGTGGGACGCTTGTGGCACAGTTTGCCTTTTCAGAATCATCTTGTTCAGCCATCAAAAAAGTGCAGATGATCTCAGCTGACCTCACCATCCCTCGCAGATGGAAGGATGTCAATCATCCATAACACTTTTCACATTTCAGAACATTCAAAGTACTTCAAGCCACTTAACCTTTCTTTAAAGTGCAGTCGCTGTTGTAACATAAGAAAATGCAGCACATAGCAAGATCCCATTAACAGCAATAAGAATATTGCCACGAGGTCAAGGTTGACACCTTTAAAAAGAATCTGAGATTTGTTCCCTTGAATAAACACCCCTTGGAGAGTTTGGAGAGGTCCAGTTTCAGTGCTCTATTTGGAAGATAGTTTCAGAGCTGTAGGGCACAGTGGGAAGGGTCATTCCTCAGTACACAATGCCTGTATATTTGACCTGCAACAGCACTTAGGGCCTCTCGCTTATTAATGACTCCCTAGAAATTGTTCCCATTTGTCTACTCTGGGTGGATAGCTCGAAGAGAAAATGGCTCAATTAAAAAATCCTAGTTTATTGACATAGTGCTGACTCGTTACAGATAGAATTTGATCAGAAGGAATGAGTTTTTCTCTCAGGACTGTTGGCTTTCTCCAGGTACTAAGTTTCTCACTGTTGGTATTGCTTTATGTATTAAACATGAAAAGGTTTTGGCTGGTGTGATGGGTTAAACATTTCGCAAGAAGTGGCTCATGGGCTAGATGTTTCTGACATATGGATTGAAATGCAGCTACGGCTGGAGGGTTGAAAGTAAACACAATATTCTGCTTTCAGACTTAATGGTAACTATTGCTTAAAAAAAGGGAATAGTTTTTGCTATTTTTCCTGACAACCTGAGTGCAGAGACTCAGGATTATTGCTTTGTTCTTTGTAGGTGTAATGATAGATCTTTCGAATATGTATCACTATCCAGAGTTGAAAACAGACTGCAAAGCCCAACATTTACAAAACATGCAATTGCCCCCCGCCATCCCACCCCTGCTCCTAAACCATTTAGATCCATTTCAACTTGTTTGGTACCTCTTTACACCTTCAACCAGAGCAATTTCATCTGGCGAAGAGGAAATGTAAACTGAGGATCTCCCATCCTGGTGTTGCTTCTGATAATCAGTTTGGTCTTCTCGCTTAACCTGGACTGTGTGGCAAAGGCACAGTGCACGGAAAAACAGCTCCTTTCTTTCCTAGGACACAACCAAATGAATGACTGATAATTAAAACAGTGACGGGACAGATCTCCTAGGCATTTGCCAATAGGTCAACTACCCTAGTTTGCTGACATGACCAAGAATAAACATATGCTACTTTCATACTTCTAACAAAAGTAATCAGAAAGGCTTTTATCAGAGCTCTCGCCTAGAATTTAATATGGCTTTAACTATTTTCATCGCCACTCCAAAGGCGTGGCATTTAGTAAAGCCTTGAAACCAGCCCTTCCCTCAGCTTATGTTAAGTCTGCCACTTTGATAAGTACAAATACAGCAGTAGTGACTTGCATTGTAAGCTTTAGCAGCCAGACCTACCTTCCAGCCACACCCAGCCACCAGCCGGTCAGTCACCCACGGCCAGCCACACCCAGCCACCAGCCGGTCAGTCACCCGTGGCCAGCTACACCCGGTCACCAGCCGGTCAGTCACCCACGGCCAGCCACACCCAGCCACCAGCCGGTCAGTCACCCACGGCCAGCCACCAGCCGGTCAGTCACCCACGGCCAGCCATACCCGGCCACCATCCGGTCAGTCACCCAGGCCAGCCACACCCGGTCACCAGCCAGTCAGTCACCCAGGCCAGCCACACCCAGCCACCAGCCGGTCAGTCACCCACGGCCAGCCTTACCCGGCCACCAGTCCTCCGGCACACCCAGTGACCAGCCCACCAACCTGACCTCGGCACCTGTTCTTCTGATTTAATATTTAATTTGATATTGATGTGAAACCATTCTGGATGTTACAAACGTGCCTATGACTGAGAACTGAGCCACGTCACATGGCAGCCTGCCTGATCATTGATCACAGGATCTTATAGTACACAAGGAGGCCATTCAGCCTATCGTGCCTGTGCCAGTTCTTTGACAGAGCTATCCATCATCCTACTCCCTTGATTTTCCCCATAACCCTAGAAATTTTTTTGGAGTATTTATCCAATTCCATTTTGAAAGTTACTTTTGATTTGCTTCCATCACCCTTCCTAGCTCAGAATAGTTTTAATATACAAAGAATTCTTAGTTTTACCTTTGTATGAACTTGCAACTTGGCCCTGCTACTGGGATGTTTAAAGTTGCATTGTTGACAGTTTCTTTGTCTTAGTTTGACAGCTCATTGGTACAGCTTACCTTGTGTTTGGGAGGGCTGTATCTTAATGGCAAATTACATTTAGCAATGCAGTTAGCTGTGTGAAAGGATCAATTGGTTTCTGAGTTAGAAATAACATACATGCATCTTGATGATGACACTAATCTAATTCAGCTAGATAAAAGCAAAACACTGTGGATGCTGGAAATCAGCTATGAAGAAGGGTCACACAGACTCTGTTTCTCTCTCCACAGATGCTGCTTGACTGGTTGATTAAGTTAGATCCTGTTTGGGTAAATTTTGTGGCCAAAGTTCATCACATTGCTCCTTTTGGCCCTGGTCTGTGACTGATAAAATTAACTCACGTTTCACTGTTTCTGCTGTA
This sequence comes from Isurus oxyrinchus, assembly GCA_026770705.1. Classification (NCBI taxonomy): domain Eukaryota; kingdom Metazoa; phylum Chordata; class Chondrichthyes; order Lamniformes; family Lamnidae; genus Isurus; species Isurus oxyrinchus. Next base: position 163,209,436 of record JANJGN010000011.1, on the reverse strand, counting down.
AAGAAATAGATATAGTTTAAGGAAGCTATATTGGTATTTGTAGGCGCTAGGAATGAGTTTTAGCTTTAATGTTTAAGTTTGATTTGTATTTCTGTATCTGTGTATTAAGAAAAGGTCAAATTGAGTTTCAGTTTCACTTCTAAAAGGTGCTTGCATTTCTAATGAGCCCTTCACTGTTGCAGCTTAGGTGAACAAACAAGGGTGGAAGAATTGGGCTGTTGCCTAGCAACAGGGGCCCAGAGAGGCAGGACTCTCCCACAGACACAGAAGACAAACAGCAGTTTGTTCTGGAAGCTGTTGGAGTTCAGTTGGCTTTGAAAACAGCTGCCAAAGAAGCAGACTAGAAGGGGCAGATAGCCAGCTTCAAGCAAAAGAAAACACCTGAAAAATCCAAGGGAGTCCAACAGGGGAAATTCCCAAGGAGACCTTCGAGTCAAAGGAAGGACAGGAACCTGGAAAAGGTCCTGTTAATGAAGTTCAGAGTGAGGGGCAGAGAGAAAGGCACCAAGCCACAGATTTAAAGAGACAAAAGCTGCTGAAAGCAGATTTAAAGTAAGAACAGTTTGCAAGAGGCAAGAAGGTCCAAAGAGACAACTGAAGGTCTGTAACTCTTTGCTCTGGGCATGTGAGACTGCATGGAAGGAAGCCTGAATGCATGCGGTACCCCAGGGGCCAGGAACATCAGAAGGAGAGTTCAACCCTTGTGAAGGCATCAGAGAAAAAGCATTGATTTGGGAGAAGAGTCCAAGGCAAGTTCTTGGGGAGTGGAGATTGGAAACCGTCATGCGAACGATGGTTGGGGTGGGGTGGGGTGGGGGGCGTTGAGGAGAGACCCATAACATCTAGTTTAGATGGCATCTGTCACTTGGTTTCAGATTGTGGTGTGTCTGACCACGGGTTGCCTATTGGTTTACATGGACTGTGTATTTACTGTGAACTCTAAAGTATAAGATAGCTTTTGTAACTTGTGTTATCCTTACAAATCTGTATATATCGGTAAAAGGTATAGGTGTGGGTGAAGGAATATTGTAATATAGTTCATCTTTTCTTGTTGAATAAATGTTTTATTCTTTTGTTAAAAACTCATCAGCTGATGCCGGTGACTGTGTTCAGTAGCCACTCTCCACATGTCTAAACAAGCAAATTAAAAGTTAGGATCTATCAAGCTGGGTTCCACTCTGGGATCAGGCTTGTCCAGGGGTAACCTCAGTTCAGATCGTAACAAAGTGGGGGCTCTTTCGGGATTCAAAACATAAACAGTGGGTGAGTGGACATAGAGTAATAATAACAACCTTCAGTTGTCTCTTTGGACCTTCTTGCCTCTTGCAAACTGTTCTTACTTTAAATCTGCTTTCAGCAGCTTTTGTCTCTTTAAATCTGTGGCTTGGTGCCTTTCTCTCTGCCCCTCACTCTGAACTTCATTAACAGGACCTTTTCCAGGTTCCTGTCCTTCCTTTGACTCAAAGGTCTCCTTGGGAATTTCCCCCTGTTGGACTCCCTTGGATTTTTCAGGTGTTTTCTTTTGCTTGAAGCTGGCTATCTGCCCCTTCTAGTCTGCCGATGCTGCCAGACCTGCTGAGTTTTTCCAGGTAATTCTGTTTTTGTTTTGGATTTCCAGCATCCGCAGTTTTTTGTTTTTATCTAGAGTAATAATTGGTCTGGGACAGGAAAACCTTGTACATTGGTGGAATCTGTGCATCTTTTTAACAAGTACATGGAGGTAAAATGGTACTGGAGATAGGAATTGGAGTTGCTGTGAGGTATGATACAGATGGAAAATGTAACCCTGACTGGTTTACAGAAAGTAACCTAGAGTAAGCTGATGGAATTGGTGAATAACTTGAAGTTAAAATTACCCAAAACGGCAAGGAAAATAGACACAGTTGAGACAATAGTACAGCATTTAAAACTGGAAGGAATATTAGAGAGACCATGTTCTCCAGGGAGAGAGTCACAGCTGGAGGTAGTAAGTCTTCATTACAAATGAAAAGAATTGAATTGGAGGCAAAGGCAACAGAAGGAGAAGTGGAGTTGGAAAAGAAAAAGGGCAGAAAAGGAAGAGAGAATATTTCAAAGAGAAATGGAAATGTGAAACTTGACTTCGAGGGAGAAGTTAACAATGGAGGAAAGAGAGAAGGAACGTGAAAGAGAATGCCAGCTTAAAAAGCTGGACCTTAAAAAAGAGATCTCAGATGCTGAGGAATGTTCTGATGAAGAAACCGGCAACCTAAAACCTCATGGTGAGAAGTTTGTGCAAGCTCTTCCAAAATTTGAGGAAAGGGATGTAGAGGCTTCCTTTATTTATTTTGAATAACTATCTAGGTAAATGAACTGGCCAAATGAAACCTGGACATTATTATTGCAGAGTAAGTTGTTAGGTAGAGTCATGAGGTTTATGCATCACTTTCAAAAGAGGTATCTGTTGATTGTGGTGCAGTGAAAAACAATATTCTGAGTGCGTATGAGTTAGTCTCAGATGCATACTGGCAGAAATTTTGGAATATAAGGGAATGGCCTGGTCAGACCTATATTGAGTTTGCGAGGGTAAAACAAAGTAATTTTGACCAATGGATACAGGCATTAAAGGTAGAGGGGACAATATGCAGCTCTCAGGGAAATAATTCTCTTGGAAGAGTTTAAAGATTTACTTCCTCTTGTAGTTAGAACCCATGTTGAAGATCAGAAGGTTAAAAAAGCTAGACAGGCAACAGGTATGGCTGACAATTATGAACTGGTCAATAAATCTAAACTCTTTTTCCGTCATCCCCATAAATCCGAGAAGGACAGAAGATGGGAAGATGAAAGGAAGGTAAGTAGCCACAGAAGAGAAGGGACAGTTGAGAATTCTCAGGAAATTTCTCCTCAGACCAGAAAGGAAGGTACTGAGGCTTTCGAATGTCACTTCCACCTTAAGTATTTTATTGTAACAAGGTGGGACATGTTAGGGAAGACTACTGGAAATTAAATGGTAGATGTATTACAGTAGTAGGAATGCCAAAGGAATCCTCAGGAAAGGTTACATCAGAAAAGGAAATGTTTGTTAAAACTGTAGCAGTAGTACAGGTGAAAAGTGTTCCCTCAGAACATACAGGAAAGGGGGGATATAGTTCAAGGTAGTCCAGAGAATTCTTCTTTGATTACTGGTGACGGAAGTCAGGCTAACAGAGGGTCTGAATGTTTTGTCTCAAAGGGAGAAATGTTTCCTTAGTCACCCAACAAAATAAGTAAACAGATTAACATTTTGGAGAGATACAGGGACAGATCAATCATTGATGGTGGCTGATGATACAATATGTGTTCCAGGTAGTTTTATGAAAGAAAAAGTATTGATAAGGGATATTAATGGAATTTATGAGCCTGTTTCTTTGTGTGAAGTTAACTTACAAATCACTTTGTAAATGAAATTGTTAGGGTGGGAGTTATTCCTAAATCACCATTGAAGGGGTGGATTTTATTCTGGGTAATGATTTGGCTAGTATTACAGCAGGTGGTTGATCATGTTGATCTTAACCAACTTCAGAAAACTACTGTGGCCAAAAATGAGATGCTTGTTGACAATAACAAGCAACTGAAGGAAAACCTAATCAATGTAGAAAACCAATTTTCATGTATGAAAGAAGATAATTGGTGAGAACAATTGAGAAGCAGTCACAGAAAGTAAAGCACTAGGATCAGGCTTGTGCAGGGGTAACCTCAGCTGGGATCATAACACTGCTCAGATGTCAAAAGATTTAACAAAGTTCTGCTGGTGTTCTTTTCAATCAGCATTGCAGCTAAATGGGTCTATTTAATGTTAAATTTCTCCATATTTGATTCAACTAAGTCTTTGTGACTGAGCTGCAATGTATTAAATCAGAAATTAAAACAGAAAAAGCTGGGAAAACTCAGTAGGTCTGACAGCATCTGTGGAGAGAGAAACAGAGCCAATGTTTCGAGTCTGTATGATCCTTATGTTAACTGGCTGAGTGTATTCAGGAATGAGATTGGTAGATTTTTGGGCAGTAAAGAATAAAGGGCAAAGGGAAGTGGTGTTAATGTAGACTTCAGCCATGATCTCAATGAATGGCAGAGCTTTCTCGAGTGGTCATATGGACTTCTCCTAGCTCTTATTTACTGCATTAAAAAATCTCGCATCTAAGAAAACAGCTGCAATTCAACATCTTTCTAAACAATCTGAAGTCACCAACTCAACACTTTCCTTGAGTTTGATTCGAAATCAAGCCTTACCTGGTCAGCTATTCCAACAGGTGCATCAATGAAATCAATTGCTGCATGACTGTAAAAGCTCTGACCATTAGATATGGAGGACTGTACATGGACATGGCCATCAATGCAGCACTCAATAAACTCCATATTATTCTCAGTCAGGGTTCCTGTTTTATCTGTGAAAACATATTCAACCTATAACAGAAACGTAAAATAATTATCAGCAAAATTATTCACAGGATTAGAATTAGCAAAACAATTTAGCATGAACCAATTAATACAGCAAGTACCTCTTAGTTCCCCACAAACAGGGCCAGTGGATCTTGTCAGCACAGAAGGTGAGTGGATCACAGTGCCATGTTATACCTCAGGAAGCCAGTATCCAACTCTGAAACTCAGCGACCCTAAGCGGGGGGTCACTGTGCTGTCCTGACTCGAGCTCAGGCTGATAGGGTCACCTATCCAAGTGTCAGGTTACCGGGCAGCTTGTTAAACAATCACACGAAGGCCTCACCAGCAATTCTAAAGCAGACCACTGGAGTCCGCCACTAAACAGGTTTAAAAAATTCTTCAATGGCGAGCAGGACAGACCCTTCCCTCACACAGACCCCCACCCTAAATCGCCTCGCACTGACCCCCCCCCCCAAGCCCAATCGCCTCACAGCACAGACGCCCCCCACCCCAATCGCCTCACAGAACAGACCCCCCCATCACCTCACAGCACAGACCCCCCCCATCACCCCTCTCACAGCACAGACCCCCCCCCCATCACCTCACAGCACAGACCCTCCCCCATCACCTCACAGCACAGACCCCCCCATCACCCCTCTCACAGCACAGACCCCCCCCCATCACCTCACAGCACAGACCCTCCCCCATTACCTCACAGCACAGACCCTCCCCCATCACCTCACAGCACAGACCCCCCATCACCCCTCTCACAGCACAGACCCCCCCCATCACCTCACAGCACAGACCCTCCCCCATCACCTCACAGCACAGACCCCCCCATCACCCCTCTCACAGCACAGACCCCCCCATCACCCCTCTCACAGCACAGACCCCCCCCCCATCACCTCACAGCACAGACCCTCCCCCCATCACCTCACAGCACAGACCCCCCCATCACCCCTCTCACAGCACAGACCCCCCCCATCACCCCTCTCACAGCACAGACCCCCCCCCATCACCCCTCTCACAGCACAGACCCCCCCCATCACCCCTCTCACAGCACAGACCCCCCCCCCAATCACCTCACAGCACAGACCCTCCCCCATCACCTCACAGCACAGACCCCCCCATCACCCCTCTCACAGCACAGACCCCCCCATCACCCCTCTCACAGCACAGACCCCCCCATCACCCCTCTCACAGCACAGACCCCCCCATCACCCCTCTCACAGCACAGAACCCCCCCATCACCCCTCTCACAGCACAGAACCCCCCCCATCACCTCACAGCACAGACCACCCCATCACCTCACAGCACAGACCCCCCCCCCATCACCCCTCTCACAGCACAGACCCCCCCATCACCTCACAGCACAGACCCCCCCATCACCTCACAGCACAGACCCCCCCCCATCACCTCACAGCACAGACCCCCCCCCCATCACCGCACAGCACAGACCCCCCCCCATCACCTCACAGCACAGACCCCCCCCCATCACCTCACAGCACAGACCCCCCCCCCCCATCACCTCACAGCACAGACCCCCCCCCCATCACCTCACAGCACAGACCCCCCCATCACCTCACAGCACAGACCCCCCCCCATCACCTCACAGCACAGACCCCCCCATCACCCCTCTCACAGCACAGACCCCCCCATCACCCCTCTCACAGCACAGACCCCCCCCCATCACCCCTCTCACAGCACAGACCCCCCCATCACCCCTCTCACAGCACAGACCCCCCCATCACCCCTCTCACAGCACAGACCCCCCCATCACCCCTCTCACAGCACAGACCTCCCCATCACTCCTCTCACAGCACAGACACCCCCCCATCACCTCACAGCACAGACCCCCCCATCACCTCACAGCACAGACCCTCCCCCATCACCTCACAGCACAGGACCCCCCCCATCACCCCTCTCACAGCACAGACCCCCCCCATCACCCCTCTCACAGCACAGACCCCCCCCATCACCTCACAGCACAGACACCCCCCATCACCTCACAGCACAGACCCCCCCATCACCCCTCTCACAGCACAGACCCCCCCCCATCACCTCACAGCACAGACCCTCCCATCACCTCACAGCACAGACCTTCCCCTCACTGACCCTCCCTCTGAAAGCACAGACCGCTCCCCTCCTCCCCATAGAGCAAACAGCCCCCCTACTGCAAAACCCCCCCACAGCAAACACCTCCCCCCCCACTGCAAACACCTCCCCCCACCCGCTGCAAACACCCACTCCCCCCCCGCTGCAAACACCCACTCCCCCCCCCGCTGCAAACACCCACTCCCCCCCGCTGCAAACACCCACTCCCCCCCCCGCTGCAAACACCCACTCCCCCCCCGCTGCAAACACCCACTCCCCCCCGCTGCAAACACCCACTCCCCCCCCGCTGCAAACACCCACTCCCCCCCCGCTGCAAACACCCACTCCCCCCCGCTGCAAACACCCACTCCCCCCCGCTGCAAACACCCACTCCCCCCCCCGCTGCAAACACCCACTCCCCCCCCGCTGCAAACACCCACTCCCCCCGCTGCAAACACCCCCTCCCCGCTGCCCCATAATTAGCACCCCTCCACTTCCCCACAGCAAATACTCCCCCCCACAGCAAACATCCCCCCCACTGCCCACACAGCACAGACCCTTCAGCACCATGCAAAACACAGAACCTTCACTTCCCCTGTGGCACAGGCTTCACTGATGTCCTTTAGGAAATCTGCCAGCCTCCCTGGTCTGGCCTACTTGTGATTCCAGATCCACAGTAATGTGGTTGACTCTTAGCTGAATTAAATGGCCTAACAAGCCATTCGGTTGTATCAAACCGCTACAAATGAAACCGGACGGACCACCCGGCATTGACCTAAGCACCAGAAACGACAGTGACAAACCCAGCCCTGTCGACCCTGCAAAGTCCTCCTTACTAACACCTGGGGGCTTCTAGCTGACATACTCAAAACTCTCAGACTTATACCATGATCATGTCCCAGACACCACCATCGCTATCCCTAGGTATGTCCTGTGCTACTGGCAGTACAGGCCCAGCAGAGGTAAGGCCCAGTGGTGCGTCGTCAGGAGGGAGTTGCCCTAGGAGTCCTCAGTATCGACGCTGGACCCCGTGAAGTCTCATGGCATCAGGTCAAACATGGGCAAGGAAACCTGCTGATTACCACTCATCACCCCCCACTCAGCTGATGAATCAGTGCTCTTCCATGTAGAACACTACTTGCAGGAAACACTGAGGGTGGTAAGGGTGCAGAATGTACTCTGGGTGGGGGACTTCAATGTCCATCACCAAGAGTGGTTCAGTAGCACCACTACTGACCAAGCGGTCGAGTCCTTAAGGACAGAGCTGCTAGACTGGGTCTGCGGCAGGTATTGACGGAAGCAGCAAGAGGGAAAAACATACTTGACCTCATCCTCACCAACCTGCCTGCCGCAGATGCATCTGTCCATGACAGTATCGGTCGGAGTCTTTATAGAGACAAAGTCCCATCTTCATGTTAAGGACACCCTCCATCGTGTTGTGTGGCACTACCACTGTGCTAAATTGGAATAGATTTGAACAAAGCTAGCAACTCAAGACTGGGCATCCATGAGGCGCTGTGAGCCATCAGCAGCAGCAGAATTGCACTCATCCACAATCTGTAACCTCATGGCCCAGCATATCCCCCCCTCTACCATTACCATCAAGCCAGGGGATCAACCCTGGGTCAATGAAGAGTGCAGGAGGGCATGTCAGGAGCAGCACCTGGGATACCTAAAAATGAGGTGTCACACAGGACTACTTGTGTGCCAAACAGCCTAAGCAGCAAGTGATAGACAGAGCCAAGTGATTCCACAACCAACGGATCAGATCTAAGCTCTGCAGTTCTGCCACATCCAGTCATGAACGATGGTGGACAATTAAACAACTCACTGCAAGAGGAGGGTCCACAAATATCTCCATCCTCAATGATGAAGGAGCCCAGCACATCAGTGCAAAAGATAAGGCTGAAACATTCACAACAATCTTCAGACTGAAGTTGCCAGTGGATTATCCATCTCGGCTTCCTCCGAGGTCCCCAGCATCACAGATGCCAGTCTTCAGCCAATTCGATTCACTCCACGCGATATCAAGAAATGGTTGAAGGCACTGGATATTGCAAAGACTATGGGCCCTGACAATATTCCAATAATAGCACTGAAGGCTTGTGCTCCACAACCTGCCATGCTCCTAGCCAAACTGTTCCAGTACAGCTACAACACTGGCATCTAGCCAGCTATGTGGAAAATTACCCAGGTATGCCTTGTACACAAAAAGCAGGACAACTCCAACCTGGCCAATTACCCGCCCCATCAGTCTACTCTCAATCGTCAGTAAAGCAATGGAAGGAGTCATCAACAGTGCTATCGAGCGGCACTTGGCTTAGCAATAACCTGCTCACTGACGCTCAGTTTGGGTTCTGCCAGGGTCACTCAAACTGCTGATCTCATTACAGCCTTGGTTCAAACATGGACAAAAGAGCTGAACTCCCAAGGTGAGGTGAGAGTGACTGCCCTTGACATCAAGGCAGCATTTGACTGAATGTGGCATCAAGGAGCCCTAGCAAAACTGGAGACAATGGGAACCGGGGAAAAACTCTCCCCTAGTTGGAGTCATACCCAGCACAAAGGAAGATAGTTGTGGTTGTTGGAGGTCAATCATCTCAGCTCCAGGACATCACTGCAAGAGTTCCTCAAGGTGGTGTCCTCAGCCCCAACCATCTTCAGCTGCTCCATCAATGATCTTCCTTCCACCATAAAGTCAGAATTGGGGATGTTCGCTGATGATTGCACAATGTTCAGCACCATTTGCAACTCCTCAGGTACTGAAGCAGTCCATGTCCAAATGCAGCAAGACATGGACAACATCCAGGGTTGGGCTGACAAGTGCCAAATAACAATCGCACAGACATGTGTCAGACGATGATTTTCTCCAACAAGAGAGAATCAAACCATCACCCCTTGATATTCAATGGCATTACCATTGTTGAATCTCCCATTATCAACATCCTGGGGGTTACCACTGACCAAAAACTGAACTGGACTAGCCAAAAAATACTGTGGCTACAAGAGCAAGTCAGAGGCTTGGAATCCCAGGCAAATAACTTACCTTCTGACTCTTCAAAGCC